>LPNX010762073.1:851931-898558 GCA_001517045.1 Pseudotsuga menziesii
CATGCACCTCTAGGATGCCCTCATAGTCCTCGCTTCCCGCGATACCTATATCCAAACATTGAATAGATTCACATGTTTAGTTTATCCTCATTAGTTTCTATCCCTAGAACAAGAGCTTAAATATCATATCCAAATCATATACACATGTATATTCATAAGAAAAATAATCCAATACTTATCTGTATTGTGCGTTTCCTCGTTTGTCCATAGGATCCTGCTTCGCCTTGCAAGCCTTGGGATCGCCTATGGACTTAGATGTTAGGTTAGCACACAGGCTTTTCCTCAACATCAAATAATCAATGTCCAACCAGTACATAACCATGTCAACTGGGCTTGGAACTTTATCATGACCATTTCCAGGTCTAGGATCTACTATGGATCCTTAGGCATATCACAGCCCATCATACACTTATACCAACATACACTTATACCGACCATTTACCTTTACCTTTACCTTTAGCCTGTTAACACAATCAACACAAGCAATACAAGAAAACTCATCAGCGTTATTGCTCTTAAAACCGTAATCACATTTCATATCATTCACTATCAAGTATTGAGACACCAGGAGTGCGTCCACTCCCTAGAGTGTAATCAATATTGAAAATCCTTTCATGATTCGACATCAGAAAAGTGTGCACTCTCTTCCGGTGTGTGCCATGTAGGCCCTATCCATACTCAAGCAATCGGTCATCATGGAAATAAATCAAACATGTTCTGCATATGGAAATTTAATAATTAACATGCATATTCGTAGCAAGGGTCACAGAACACTTATCCATTTACCGTCGCAGTATGCCTTTATATCTGTTAGGCACCGTCAAGGAGTTGGGAAAGGCTGAATGCTAAGCTGGTGAGCTCGCTGCAGAGCTAGGAACACCTACACCAGAACTAGCCTGACTTCTAGGACACCCACACACACCCAACACAAGGAATCAGTCCCTTCTCTGCTACACAGTCCCTCAGGCCCTGCATTCCCTTTCCAGTGCTACCCCAGGGTTGTGGAGAAGAAAGTCAGCCCTCTAGCTATGTCTGTGTGGTTTCCAATCACTAGGTTTAAGCAAACCAAGCCCCCATCCCTGCTTCCTGTTTACATTTTGCATTCACACATGTCTTACCGACATGGCCCATACCATCTCACTCATGCTATCACCAAAAATGCAGTGCAGATGATACATTCTCAAAATGTCTAATGGCGTTTCACCCGAAACCCATTTCCCAGACAAGGGAAAACCTTCCCATGAAGTTTGGCTTCTGCAGGCCATCGCACATGGTCTTCCTATAGTGTGTACCCCTGACACATTCATCAAATAGCCAAACAGTTAATCATCACCTGATACCACAATCCAATTGATCGTTTCATAACCAAGTAATGACATTAGTAATCAAATTCAATATGAATTTGTAATTCTATCTATTACAGAAATTGACTTGCTCAATTGTGGGTCTCTTGTAAGCAGCATTACTATGCCCATTATAATTTTATGCTTGCTATCATAACATGAATACCCACTTACCATGTGTCCCTCCTAACACAATCTCACACAAGCCAACAATGATTAGTAGCCGTTAGTACCTCTTAAATCCGAAATCCCCAATTTGAATTTAACAACCCATACCAACTAATTCTCACAACCATGAGACTTCTCATAAATAGTAGATCCTGGCATTGGTCAGGGTCTTACCTCTCAATGCCAGACTCGAAATAATCTACCTGAAACATGAATTTCAACCAACCAAACACAATCTTGTGCAAGCCAATAGCGACTAGTAGTTGTCAGCAATTTCTTAAATTTGAAATTCATAATTCAAATCTATCAAGCTCTCTCACATGGTAGATTCTGGCATTGGTCAGGGCCTTACCTCTCAATGCCGTGCTCCAAATAATCTACCTGAAACATGATCTCTCAGACAACCAAACACAAGCTTATGCAAGCCAATAGTGGCTAGTGGTTGTTAGCAATCTTTTAAACCCGAAATTCTCAATTTGAATTTTAACAACCTATTATGCATACTCAAGGTAGATTCTGGCAGTGGTCAGGAGCTTACCTTTCACTGTCATGTCTTGAAATAATCTACCTGAAACATAAGATTCAATCAACCAATCACCTGGTAAGTCTAGATGCATATAACTTTTCATTGCTACAACCATCATTGAAGCGTTTTCAGAATTTACAAAATTCAAATACTTCCAGCTGTTAGTCACATCAATATCATCAAGGCTCATTTACTTCATGCAATCATTATCACACTAACATTGCAAGGTATAGTCATATCATGCATGTAATTAAATGAAGTGGTTAGATACTCCTTACTTCACAAGCGTATCATTCATACCACCCTGCTCTTCAATAGAGCATTTCTGGCAGCCAATTGATCATGACTATCCTGCATTCATAACAGCCTTCGAAACAGTTCCAGAACTATCATTAATTCATCATTTCAGCCATTAGTTTTCCATAATATCTCATGCATTCATGTCAATGCATTCATGCAATGCATCACAACATTTGCACCTTCACTTATGCAATCCGAAGTCATTCACACCCTTCATAGGCATACATCCATTGCATAACTACAAGGTTCATAAAATCTTTCCAATGCCTATCCATTCATGCTATCTTGCATTGATTCAGGAACACTATGCATTCATTCACACCCTTCATAGGCATACATCCATTGCATAACTACAAGGTTCATAAAATCTTTCCAATGCCTATCCATTCATGCTATCTTGCATTGATTCAGGAACACTATGCATTCAACCATATCATGGCCTAACCATGAATACCTCATATAGGATGCATTACTATAATCAATATCATCAACATGTATATGCATGACACCTTTCTACATTCCAATATTCACATGGTATGAGGTCTCTTACCTTTACCATTCCATGGAATCTGTCATAAGCAAACTCTTACCTGCATGGGTCATACTTACACCCTTTCCATGACCAATTTGGTTGGTCCTTGCGGAGATTGCATAATTTGCTCACCAACTTTTTGTTATGGACTCATTGCCTTATCCCTTCTCCAGAGGGTTGCTGGTCACATCCATCAGCATCAGCAACATATTCATCCGGGTCCATGTCATCGTTGGTTTTGCCACTAATGCCAATATCAAAGCAATGATTATCATTAGTGGTTCATTATAAGTATATAATTTCCAATATTCCTACCAACATGCAATATCCTATGCATGCAATACATATTCTCATGCATTTCAAGCATAAACTTAGGAAATGTAGTTAAAGTCAGCAAGATAGGGTTTTAAGGAAAAATTCCCTTTTCAAATCCCTCATCTTCTCATGGGATTCCTTTTCCACATAGCAGCTGGTTGACTTCATAGTCCTTGCTGCCCTTGGGCATGCAATTGTCTAGATTCTTCCATTTGATAACAGCGGACATCATTAGCACTTTGATGCTCCATGCTTAGATTCTGGTGACTTATCCTTGTCCCCCATTGGATAAGCTTTCCAATGCCTATTCACATGCTTCATTCCGATCTCGGATGTGAAAACCACACCACTTCCAAGAATGAAGACTTTCACCAAATCCTTGCATTTTCATTACACTACTGCAAAGTAGAATTTTCACATTCTTCCAATGATCTCAGAGCCATTTTGGCAGCTGCATTTTCGGCATCCCTTTTATCCTTTGTGAAATCCCTCTGATTCGAACTCTTGCCCAAAACACCGGATTTTCCTTCTCACAAGAACGACTGTCTCAAGGGACGACGGGGGTCAAGGGGGCTTGCCCCCTTGTGCAGTGGTGGGTCGAGGGCAGCGCCCTCGTTTTTTTTTTTTTTTTTGTAAAATATTGATTTTCGCGCAATCTGGCGCATAAGATCGCTGCCTCCTTTCTCATTTTCAGCCCTGAAATTCCCTTCATCTATCCACCCGACGTATCGGCTCTCGGAACAATCATCACGTCCGCTGAATCGGCTCCTCGGAAGCTCCCAACCTTCCGCAACGATGGCTCCCCGGAAACTCCCAACCTTCTGATTTGGCACTTGCGTCAGACGTCGACGAACTCTAACATCGGGAGCCAAATTGCTCCTTCACCCGCAACGGCGGATGCTTACTTCAAAAACTCTTCCGACTACCCCAATACTTAAACAATTTTCTAACCTTTCTGCGGCGTCGGTGATCGGTCGGCTTTCGAGTCGGATGCAGAATCGCTTCGCCGTCCGCAATGGCGGACGAGAGACTTCATCAATTGTTCTGCAACAACGGAATTCCACTTCTCCAACCCGTCCATTTGGCGAACTAACTTTGAGCCTTAACCCTTTTGACGTGTCGGAGATCAGAGGTCTTTACAATCGGATACAGGATCGCTTTGCCGTCCGCAACGGTGAAGTTTCCACTTTGAGAACTCTTCCGCAATGGCGGGCGAGGAACTTCACCAACTTGTCCGCAACGGCGAACGCCCACTTCGCCAGCTCTTCCAATTTGGCGCTTGCAACAACTTGAACGTCGGACGTCGGTGGAATTTCGTAACGTCGGACGTCGGACCACTTTCCCTTCCGATTGTTCCGACACTTAGGCAATTTTCGCGGCTTCCCCAAACGGTTCGGAGATCGGATGACTCTCGCGTCGGACGCAGAATCGTTTCGCCATCCGCAACGGCGGATGGAAAACTTCACCAGTTCGTCTGCAACTGCGGACGTCCACTCCTCCAATGGCCTGACTGTTCCATACTTAGCCAAATTTTCTCAAAATTTTTGCTGCTCTGCTGAACAGAGAAGGTAATTGTACCTTCTGTCACTGCACCTTCTTGGCCCATAGAGGCCCATTGTTGCAACCTTGGCTCTGATACCATACTGTCACGTCCCCATCCTTCAGACTGGCGAAGAGGACGCGATGAACATCAAACACGACCGGGAAAACAGCCCCATGAACATAAATCAAAGAAATCAAGGTTGGAATTAAAACTTACAAGCATACACAGATGTAGAATGAATCAGCATTCAACGGAAGCAACACACATTCATTTCTAGCCTAAACATGTTCATCGTAATTCCATATACAATAGATATACATTGCAGAGATGAATTAGTCAGTAGCACTTATCTGTGGATGAAGAATCCCGCAACCAGCTACGTCGCTGCAACGTTCCACCCAACCATAGGCCAGCTTGCTCATCAATCTCTCAGCAACGCCGCCACCCCCGAGCTGGGCATGATTCCTCCGGAATAAGGGTCAATTGCAGGCTTACACATAGCCAAGGGGACACAAGCAGCAAACCAACACAGTTGGGTTTCATAGGCTTTCAACAGACAAGCCAAGCTAGCACAGTCCGAAGACTAACCATTGCACTCAGACAATTACTTAGCTGTCACAGCTTAAACAGGGAAAACGAATTCCTGAGTCATTCTTGGCCCTATCGTGGCCAAAATGACTCTCACTCGAATTTACAATGGCCCCCAAACGTAACAGCAATTACATTCACAACATGGGGAAGACTACAGCCCCGAAATCTACCAGTGAGCACAACTTACAGCAGGGAAAACGACCCAATTAATCTGTGAGACAGCCAAAAATGTGAATGGCCCTTCACAGTCAGTCGTGGATGCAAGAGTACGGCTCTCAACTCACTATGTACACCCCAAACAGAAGAATACCTGTGCGTGGGTAAACAATCCGACCCAGCAAGGAAAAGAACAGACAATGGAGGCCCTGCGTGAGAAAAACAGCTCCGTTTTTGTCCGTGGATGCACACACAACAGGAAGGACGCGATTTTGCAGTTTGTGGGTGTTTAGCAACTCGTGGGGGTGAAGATGAATGTCTGCGTGAGGAGATGAACAGCCAAAATCGTGGGTAGAGTGAACTGGCCAGGGAAGAGTGCGTGAGGGAGAAGAATGGAAAACGTGGGTGGAGTGGGCAGGTGGGCAAAGGATTGACAGTCTTGCCACCCCACTCCCAAAGGCATTAACTGCCTCAACCACCACCAGCCATTACTCCTCAGCTACCCAACAAACATTAAAGAGGTTGACAAGGTTGGATGAGACAAAAAGGTGACAAATAACAAAGGTGGTGAAACATGGGTTTTTCCCATAACCAAGGTTTGACATCCCCCACCCGTTATCCGTTGGAACCATGCCCTTTTCGTTCAACGTTGCACTGCCGTAGCTGGTTGTGGTTTTAGTTTTAATTGATGTGCATGTTTACATGATGCCACGTTAAAATGTGACGGATAGCACGACATACCATCGGCAATTATCCCCATTGCCGAAACATACACAACCAAATTGATGGTGGGGCTTTTGCCTTGAGCTCCTCACCATGATTAATTACAATATATACATCATGCAAACGGGGTCGAAACCGGGGACATTACATCATGTTTATCAACCTGAAATGTTTAAGCTTAGCAACGTTGCTAAAATATATACTTTTATATGTTAAGTGTTTATAGTTTTGTCATCAACATAGTTAATAATACATATGGAATCATCAATGTTCATCAAACTCATCTCTTCATAACACATGCCTCTTCATCAACCATGTTTTCTTACTTTTCTCTTTATTATTTTTAACTCTCTTTAAATTTATCAATCACATCCTTCCGCAATTGTCTTTTCTGCAATGTCCTTTCCACAAAAAAATCTCTGCAACAGACCTTTCCTCATTCATCTTTCTGAATCGACATTTGCGCAATTTGCAGGAACTAAATTCTTTCGCATTTCGAGTTGCAGAATGCGAATATATACTTTGAATTCTCTCAAAAATCCCTTCCGCAATTATCTTTCTGCAATGACCTTTCCGCAGTAGGAAATTTCTTCCTTCCATAATTTTGGATTGTGGATTGCGAGTATGCATTTCGAATTTTCTCAATAATTGCTTCTACATTTATATTTTCGCATTTACCTTTCCACATTCACCTTTCCTCTATTGCCTTTCCGCAATTACATTTATGCAAGTACCTTTCCATATTTTACGTTTTCGCAATTAGTTTTCTGCATTTGCCTTTCTGGATTTCCCTTTCTGCAATTGCAGATTGCAGATTGCGGACATGCATCTTGATTTTTCTTGAAACCGCTTCCATAATTCACTTTCCGCAAAACAAAGTCAAATCAATTTGCATATTGCGGATCTGCCATCCAACTTTTCCGAAGTGTTCTTCCGTAACCCCTGTGAGTCGTCGATCTCAGTGTGCCTTTTATCTCATCCGTTGATATGTTATCAGTCAACTCGATCTATCCAGACTTGATCTACTTATCTGGATTTGTAACCACTATAGCTTCATCCTCCATGCAGATATACCAATCAATTCAAAATGTACCCCCGGTTATAAAAGCGTAAATCTCAAGCTAACCACATAACCAAGCTTTAGGAAAGAAAGTTGGCTTCTTTCTTTTTAGAGAGGGATAGAGTCAATAATTGTTTTCACAGGGACAAATATATGAACAAGAGATAAATTTAAGATTGTTGCTGGTTGAAACAAGGCAAGTACACATTTACCATGGATTAAAAAATGATAATAACAAGACATTGCTATTGCATGGAAATTTCTAACACAGGAAAGTTAGCAATCTCATTACAATCAAAATGCTTTTCTCTGGTGATATAGAAGCAAATCAGAAACAATCCATTAATGAGCGAATCTAAGAAGGATGAATCCACATTAACTTTAGATGAACAAGTTTTGTAAATGTTCGAAATCAATAGACAACATATGGTTATAAATCCTATGCTATTAAAAACTCATTTCAAAGATGAAAAGAAACACATAATGGAAGTAGTAAACAAGAAACATATACACATGGGAAAAGGAAAGTACAGACTGTAACAAAGACAACATAGGAATCTCTAGAAAAAGGCCAGCTTTGGATCTGAAATTTTATTTAAAGATATATCTCAAAATACAATGCTCATTTCTCGTGGGGTTCCAACCCTTGTTCCATTAAAAAATCTTGTTCTTATACAAAATCGCTCAAACTTGTCCTACGATTTTCACCACTCTTTGCTTTTATGCACACTTCTTCCTCTGTCTTCCACATTTTCTCCACCATCTCCGAATGTACAGGATGAATGCATGTTCCTTATGTGCTTGTTACTAAAGTATTTATAACTTTTGTTACTACTGTCATTCATTCGAATTATCGGATATAGTTACCGTTCCTATGTATTTGGACGGACATAATGTATGTTCCTTCTCTATTTGTTACTCTGTCGGCTCATTTTTTCCTGAACGTGCTATCACCCCCAATGATTTCAACACTTCATAAGGGTGGTGATGATGACGAAGATCTCTATTTCTGTTTGTCGATGTATGAACATTCGTTTAGACCGATAGGTTATAACAATGTATACTATGCATTGTGTTAAGTAACTCCATAGTTTCATCTGGAGGCTTCGGTGGGGTATCCTTTGGTATTTCAATTCTGGCCACTAATTCTACATTTGATCTCAGTTATTTTAAGACATTGTTTCTCTTTTGGGTATCAGAAGGCTTCCACCTTGCCATATTTGCTAAGCTGCTTTGAAACGTTGTTGCAGGGAGGCCTACAACTAGCTTATTTTCCAACCACCTCCTAGATTGCACTGGAACATATCCGACAACATTTACCTCACCCATAACATGTGTCACAACTCTAAACACAGGGCCCCTGGGGCCACTAGCACTAAAATTCTCACTAACCATATTTCTCCACAAGTATGCTTTGACTCTATGTCCTGCAAACAAAAAATCACTATGGCAATAATTTGCAATCGACAAACGGTAGAAATTTTGTTCCAGCGGGCAGTCTGCCAAATCTTCACACACACCATCATAGAGTAGCATAATAACAAAACGATCCATCACGTGGGTCACCAATCCAAGTTCTTATGTTCAGGTTCCAAATACGCCACCCCTTTTTGTTGTGACGTCATGATACTTATGGCGAAAGTGACCACCGAATTCTCTTGGTATTTGTGGATCTAATAATTGACAACTGTCACATCAACATGATTTCTAAATAAATGTTCCAATGCCAAATTGGTTTTAGTTTCACAATTTCCTTTCCGGTTTCATGAGCAACTTGTTCCTTTGTACTTTCAATATTTTTATCATCATTTTTTCAATTTTTTTCGCAGTTATCAAAATAAGGCTTCAATCGGCTTCCATTGATGAGCCCTATGACTTTTGTCCCTATCTAATAACAATAAATATTACCGAAAATGTAGATTTTCATATCCATACATTCTCGGAATTTTGGAATGCTTGCTGGTAATCTCTGCACTACTGTTTTATTGTCTCGTGGTTTATTTCCCCTTTGGAATCCTACTTTGGACTACCTTCTATGGCCCCTTTCCCCTGAGCCTTCCTGCCTCTCTGTGGTGGAGTCTGCTCGAGGTACTTTGGTGGAGTATTCTTTAAGAACTCATGTTGGTTTGCTTCCTCTGCCCCCCCCCCCTTCATTCGACTTAGGTTCCCCTTTGTTCTTCTCACCATGTTGTCGTGTATATGCTCCCGTACTCCCCTACCTGGCCATATTGCCCTCTTGTGCGAGAACTCCTAGCATCCATGTTTCCCTCTTGTACAAGAACTCGATCCCGAACATTGTGAAAGAGGAAATTGAACACTCGAAAAATGATGCCAAACTCACAAGGAATTGCACTTCAGACCATGAGATGACAGAAGAATTTTAGGCTCTCATGCCAGACCCTGGTTGTTCAAGACGAAGTCATATTTTCATATGACAACCATGGACTATCTCTGGCAACATAAGTTTGTTCTCGAAAGAGCATTGGTTGATAGAGGAGAGGTGCATGAAGCCATCCTTCTGAAGCTGGATGAATGATCCAATAACATGTAGCAAATTGCCAATCACCTTGGCATTAAACTAGACAACTCCATCCCTGTGGATACTGATATCAAGCTAGAAATTGGTTAATTCTCTAGATAGTTTAGTTTACTTTTATTACTATGAATCTTTGCAAACAGACTACAGTAAAGAATTGTAACACCCCGGTTTTGACTCTGTTTGCATTAAATGTATATGATGTTTATATTGTAATTAATCATGGTGTGGAGCTAAAGGAAAAATCCCCACCATTGATTTATCGTTTTATGTTTCGGTGATTAAAATCATTGCCGATGGTATTTCGTGCTAGCCAGGCACACTATAATTTTGGACATCATGTAAATATGCAATTTAATTAAAATACCCACAACCAGTTATTTCAATGCAACATTAAAGAGATTGGGGAATGATTATCTAAGGATAAGGGGGGGGATATTCAAACCTTTGGGCCAATGGGGAAAATCCAAATGTCAGAGGGAGAACCCATCAAATTATCAACTACCCATTTTGTCTCTTGTGCCCAATCATTTAATTATGTCGGAAATTGGTTGGGTTAGTTATTGCATGAGAAGAGGCAAGGTATGGGAGTCAAAAATTTGAATTTGGGGAAGCACCCATTTTTGGGAAACGTTTTTTGACTTATGGGGCAATTAGCAAGGGCTGTCCCTAGGATTTACACAGCACTGGATGACCGCCAGAAAGATCACTAGTCAACTGTGGTTGAAGTTGCAGGTGAGATTGTTGATCAATTTGTTTCTATTTTGATTGACCCTGGTTCTACTCATAGTTACATTACTCCTAGAGTAGTGGAGATTTTTTCTTTTAAGAAAGTAAAGCATAGAAAATATTGGTTAGTTCAGCTAGCCACTGGAACTAAGAGAAAGGTTAGTGAAGTGGTAGAGAAATGTCCATTGGTTATGAATGGATTGGTCACTTGTGTAGATTTGAATGTTCTACCACTTGGTTCCTATGATGTTCTCATTGGAATGGATTGGTTAGAATCTCACAGGGTAAAGCTTGACTGTTATAGTAAGACTTTTGAATGCATGGATGAAGAAGGGAACCCAAGAGTTCTAAGAGGCATTCCAAAGGTGATTTCTGTGAGGCAAATTTCAGCAATGCAGTTGAAGAAGTTCTATAGGAAAGGTTGCCAGTTGTATGCAGCTCATATTTTGGAGTCAATAGAGAATGAAACTCCTAGGTTGCATGACTTTCATGTGTTGCAGGAATTCAGGGATGTGTTTCCTAATGAGATTTTGGGGATTCCTCCAAAGAGAGACATTGATTTCACAATTGAACTCGTGCCAGGGGAAACACCAATGTCCAAGACACCCTCCAGAATGACTACACCAGAAATGATAGAGCTGAAGATGCAATTGCAATAATTGTTGGAGAAGAAGTATATCAGGCTGAGTGTGTCTCCTTGGGGAGCACTAGTTATTTTTGTGAAGAAGAGAGATGGTACACTCAGGTTGTGTATTGATTAGAAACAACTAAACAAATTCACTATGAACAACAAATATCCTTTTCCTAGGATTGATGACCTCTTTGATAAAATGAGAGGAGCAGAGGTATTTTCCAATATTTACTTAAGGTCTAGTTACCATCATGTGAGAATCAAGCATGAAGACATTCATAAGACAACCTTTAGAGAAAGGTATGGACATTATGAGTTTGTGGTGGTACCATTTGGTCTCACAAATGCAACAACTACATTTACGTGCCTTATGAATATTGTCTTCAACAAGTATTTGGACAAGTTTGTTCTTGTTTTTCTTGTCGGACATTCTTATTTATTCTAATAATGAGGAAGAGCATGAAGAACATATGTGATTGACATTGCAATTTCTCAGGGAGCATAAGCTGTATGCAAAATTGAGCAAGTGTGACTTCTATAAAGATAGGATTCATTATTTGGGTCACATTATCTCAGAAGATCGTATATCTGTGGACCCTGAGAAGATTGAGGCTATTATGAACTGGCCTACTCTGAGAAATGTGATAGATGTAATATCTTTTAAGGGTCTTGGAGGATACTACAGGAGATTCATTGAAGGATTCTCCAAGGTTGCACATCTAGTCAATTCTTTGCAAAAGAAGGGAATATAGTTTGAATGGAAACCAAGGTGTGAATAAAGCTTCTAACAGTTGAAGAATATTATCACAAGTACACCAGTCTTGAAGATTGCAGACCCAGAAAAATATTTTGTGGTGTGTACTGATGCATGCGGTCAAGGGCTTGGAGGAGTCCTTATGTAAGACAACCACATGATATGTTATGAGTCAAGAAAGTTGAAGGAGCATGAGAAGAACTATGCTACTTATGATCTAGAAATTATAGCCATAGTACATGCTCTCAAGATGTGGAGGCATTACTTGATGGGAAGAAGATTTGAGCCAAGGACATACCATTGTGGTCTGAAGTATTTGTTTGATCAGTCTACTATGAATGCTAGGAAAGTGAGATGGTTGGAGTTTTTATGTGAGTTTGATTTTGAAATCAGGCACATAAAGGGAAAAGAGAATAAGGTAGTTGATGCACTCAGCAGGAAGGTGCAGGAAATGCATGTGGCATCCATTAGTATTTTCCAATCGAAGTTGATGCAGCAGATCGTTAATCATGTTGTTGAAGATGAATTGTATGCGCAGGTCAAGGACAAGTTGCAGAAACAAAGCCTTGAAAATAAGTATGAGTGATATAAATTGGAAGAAGATGGACTTGTTACGTACAAGAACAAAATTTATATTCCAAATGTAGTAGATTTGAGGAGGGTTGTTATGGATGAGATCCATTAAGCTCCATATTCTGGTCACCCATGATATCAAAAGACAATTTCTAAAGCTAGAAAGAAGTACTTTTGACCAGGAATGAAAAAGGACATAGATGAATATATTTCAAGGTGCATGAAATGTCAACAGGTGAAGGTTGAGCATCAACACCCAGCAGGTTTGTTGCAGCCTTTTCCAGTTCCAGAATGGAAATGAGAAGTTATTTCCATGGATTTTATTACAGGATTGCCAATGACTTGGAGACAACATGATTCCATCATGGTTGTGGTGGACAAGTTGACAAAGGTAGCACATTTTATACCGGTTAAGTCCACACATAAGACTAATGACATTGAAAAAATATTAATGAAGGAGATTTTCAAATTGCATTGATTGACTAAAGCAATAGTCTCTACAGAGATGTCAAGATCACTTCCAATTTTTGGAAGGGGTTGTTTGCAGATTTGGGTACAAAGTTGAATTTCAACACTGCCTACCATCCTCAGACTGATGGGAAGACAGAGAGAGTGAATCAGGTGCTTGAAGACATGCTTCGCATGTATGTGATCGAAAAACCAACCAAGTGGGAATATTATTTACACTTGGTAGAGTTTTCTTATAACAATAGACATCAAGCATCCTTGGGGATGAGTCCATATGAAGCTTTGTATGGAAGAAGGTGTAGGACACCAATGACTTGGGATAATCCAGTGAACGTGATTATGCTTGGTCCAGAATTGCTCAAGGAGATGGAGCGGGAGGTTGTAAAGATTAGGAAGAATTTGAAAGCATCCCAGGACAGATAGAAAAGCTATGCAGATACGCATAGGGTGAATAGAGAATTCAGTTTTGGCAATCATGTTTACCTCAGAGTGAGGGAAAATAAGAGTTCCTTGAAGCTTGGAAGTTGTGCCAACCTGTCACCTAGATATTGTGGGTCATTTGAAGTGCTTCAAAGAATAGGGCTAGTTGCATATAGACTTGCATTACCTGCTAGCACTAGAACTCATAATGTTTTTCATGTTTCTTTTCTTAAGAAATATGTACATGATCCTAACCATGTGATAAATTGGGATGTGATCAAAATCGTTGCCGATGGTATTTCATGCTAGCCAGGCACATTATAATTTTGGACATCATGTAAATATGCAATTTAATTAAAATACCCACAACCAGCTATGTCAATGCAACATTAAAGAGATAGGGGCATGATTTTCCTAAGGAATAGGGAGGTAAATTATTTAACCTTTGGGGCCAATGGGGAAAATCCAAATGTCAAAGGGAGAACCCATCAAACTATCAACTAACCATTTTTCCTCTTGTTCCCAATCATTTAATTCTGACAGAAATTGGTTGGGTTCATTATTGCATGAGAATGGGCAAGGTATGGGAGTCAGAAATTCGAATTTGGGGAAGCACCCATTTTTGGGAAAACATTTTTTGACATATGGGGCAAGTTATTTCCCAAAAATTATGCCCATTCCCTCATGCATTCATGCCCTCCTCTTCATTCACATTTTTGGAGCTCTTGTGCACTCTCATTCATGTTTTTGCAGTTTCCTGTGTTTTTCCCCATGGCTGGGAAGTTGTTTTGCTAAATTGAGTATTCTCTAGATGTAATTCTTCCTTACATATTAAGGAAACAATCTCCTTTTTCTTGATCTTCGTCCATTCTTTGAGGAACAGATCAATCCTCATTAATGAAGCGCGAGGTGTCTCAATCCACTGCTTGATTTCATCCATGGTAAGCTGAGTGATCTCTAATATCTTCTCCTTGACTTTAGCAAAATTGTTCTCAATTTTCTCCAATTTCAATTTCGAGCGCATATCCTCATCAATAGGATCTAATAGTGGTAGATACAGATAACTGAGCAATGTATCTGAATAAAACCACTTCCTTTTGCATGCCACTTGTCCATATTTAATCATGGATTCCACCATATCACAAATACTCTCCCATGTTTCATTTGTCACCTTGATTTTCTTAAGCTTCATCTTATCTAAGATTGGCAGATCGGCTGGTCTTTCTTAGATGTACTTCTGTCAGTCTAAGATGTGGTCGTAAGCTCTAGTTGCTTCCTTTCTCCTTCTTCTATGATCATGGAGAACGCCTGATTGATGCTCAAATGCATTATACAGTTCCTACACTTCATTAAATCCTTTAAATAAATTAACCATCCCTTCATAATACTCATCATGTATTCTGCAAGGTAAGTGTTTAAATTCTTCTCCCGTGAATTTGAAGAAGGAAGAGGTGGTAGATGCAAGTTGGATGTATTTGGGTCGTTTTTGAAAGATAGAAATATTGTCATCCTATTCCTTAGTCGGGTGATATACCTTCTCTAGTTGGTGCTTCCGATAATCATTATGTCTTTGAAGCTGCTTTAGCTTCTCCTCATATTCTTCATTTAGATGTTATATTTCTTGCCTATGATGTGCCTCAATCTGTGCTAGGTCATGTTTGGACTTTTGCAGTTCTTGTTTCTTATCTTCCAACTCTTGTTTAGTATCGGAGGAGTCCCTCTTCCAAATAATTTGATTTGGGACTACCCCCTGCTTGAATGTCCCTTCCCTCGATCTTTTAGATCCCTTACTCACCACAACCTTATCTTTCCTTCTCCAGAAGTATTTTCCTAAAGAGGCCATTGCATCTTCACCAAAATCGACCACCTCCTCTATGGTTGAGATGGTTCCCTCATGAATATCAACTAAATTTTTAGGTTATGAAGCTTCAGGAATGGGGACTTCCATGCTAAGGGGTGGGATAATGGTAGAAGGTATAGGAATAATAGGTGCAAGGGATGAAGAAATAGAAGTGGGGATAGGTGTAGAAGTTTCAAGGTAATAAATTGTGGAGATGGAAGGAGTATCTGGTTGTGGAATAAAACAATGTTGGGATGTGGAGGTAGTATGAAGTCCTAATGAGGTTAAAATAATAGGAGAAGTAGAGGGAGGGATAGAAATAGGCGCATCTTGTGGTACCAAGGGCATGCCACTGGTAGCAAAAAGAATGTGAGATAAATTGATCTCAAAAAAAGAATATTGGGTAAATGAGGAATAAAAAATGCTCCCAGATAACTAGGTGATTGTAGTGGATGAGGTCATGGTAGTGAAAACATCAATAGGACAGCTGGAAGGATTTTTTCCCTCCTATAGATTGTTGTGGATCTCATATACCTCAACATTGGCTAGGGGAAAAGGTTCCACTTGCTGAATTGGAGGAAATTGCAGGATTTGTTGTTGAGACTGTTCCACCCTTTGAATTTCTTGTGGTGGAGGTTGAGGGATTTATTCCTGTAGATGCACTTGTGGAATGGCCTCATGAATTTTCAGCTTCTTTGTTGGAGGTTTGGCCATAGCTTCTTTTGCTTCTAACTCTTAGCAAAGCTTCTCGATACGTTTCTTCAATTTTGCTCCTCTGGGAAAGATTTCCAATGTGGAAGAAGGTTGTCCTTTCTCAAGACCTTCAAGAACAACCTTACCTTTATCCTTTGACTTGTCACCAGGAACAGTGGAAGAGCTGGCTAATGCTTCCTTAGCCTCCTTTTCTGCATTTTTCTTGTGTACATCCTCTTCTACTTTCAACTAGAGTTGTCTAAAATGTAGGGCAGAGATTTTCAACTCTTTCTGATATTGGAACACATGAGTCTTCTCTAGAGGACTGGGAATCCTACTCACCACCTCTAAGAAATCAATAACACCTCTACATGTGGAATCATCAGGAACATCCTAATGGGAATATGCAATTTTAGTGTGCTCCTGTACAAAATAATTTTCCAGCAAAGCCTTGGGATTATGCATTCTTTTGGGTGCCTCCCCTAGGTTCATTTCTGCTATGGATTTGTACAGGATAGCAGCATGAGTAGAATTTTCAATGTCAAGAATCCCAAATTCAAAGGAAACTCAGGCCAACAATCCCTCTTAGCTACTGCAAGCTTTGGGAAGACCCCATAAATGACAGTCTAACATACAATCTCTTGTAAGACCATTCTGTCTGGGACTCTTCTCGGCAGTAGGTGAACTATATTGCTATCCCAAATTCGAATGTAGGAAAAGTATTCACCTACATACCAATCACCCATTACAAAAATCAAAGCTCTAGCCCTCTCTGAAAAAGCTGGGGCATCTCCCTTGAAAATCATATGGTACATTGACCCTATAAAGTGGCCACAAATATCATATATCCGAGGAACAAATTTATCCTCCCATGTATCTGAGCAGTAAATGTGGATCGATGGAGAAGTCCTGGTCCAGTTCCATCCCATGGCCGGGAATGAAGAAGTTGCACAGAAGACGTCCATGACATACCCTAACATGTAGAAAGTCCGCTTCCTAGATGCCGAATTTTTCTGATATTTTTCAATTGCTTACTTGAGCACCACTGACATAATATGTTCCCAATTGAAGGATTCACCTATAAGTAATGTGTGATGGGATATAGGATCCCATTCAGTCTTGAACTCTATGTAGTTGGGTAATCCATATAGCCAAAAAAACATTGCTGCTAGTAGTGAAAATGACTCTCTAAACCATGAAATGGGATAGGCCTTCTCTACTTTGGGAATAAACTCTATAGGGTTATCCATTCAATATTTTATCACTTCCTGATAGTCAAACTAATTCATGGACGCGTCGAGAAATTGGGTCGTGATGACTTGTTGAGGAGGTTTGAGAGCATATGCTCTCACAAATATATCGGGATCGAAGGAAGCTATCGGGTTTCTAGTGTGGTCATCGAAAGACCATTCTTTAGGGCTTGCATGGTCAAGTGCCCACTTCACCAGGTCCATGTACAACATGAAATCAGGGTTGGCTGTAATGCAATGGAGCTGAGAATTGCTAATTTTATCATATTCAGGCTGGTCATGGGTAATGGCAGAGGAGTCATCGTTGTCGAATGTGGCGTAAATTATGGACCGGTCCAGATAGAGGGTTTCAGACACTCGTCCACTGGTGTCAGTGAAGATACAGACATTTGGGTCCTTTCTCTTTTTCTCATTCATAATGGTCTTAGACCTGGTGTTTCTAGACAACCTAGCGGACTTGTAGGTAAATTCTGATAGAAATATGGCAACCATAATTAAAATTTACCACAGTTAAAGATAACAGAAAACGACTGCAAATAGTAAGAAACTTATCGGTGGACGGCTTGGAGATCAGAGGATTGGTGAGTTGAACGAGAAAATCGCAGTAAAAATTGCAAGCGCAGTGAAAAATCACAAGTGAAAATGGTAAAGAATTCATAAATCCAAATGAATTAAATAAACTAGGGCTCAATGAAAGAATAGATCTGGGCCGTAGATCTTGAAAAAATGGACGGTTGAGATTAGAGCGGGAAACCAAAATGCGGAGATGAAATCAACTAAAAACTTTAGATATTATGATTTTTGCAATACGCAATCCACATTGCGGGTTGCAGAATGCTGAATGAGATTAGTAACCAAGAAAAAACCTTTAAAGTTCCACAATCCACAATTCGCAAAATATTTGCGGGTTGCGGGACAACAATGTTGCAAATTATATTTTTATTGAGTTTCCGCTTTCCGTAATCTGCATTGTGGGTTTTGGTTTGCAGAACTAGAAAATGAAAATTATGCGTGAAATTAGTTTGCTGCTTTCCGCAATCTGCATTGCGAAATACAAGATAAGATAAGTTTTTATTTCCAAAAGGATTTCCGCAATCTGCAATCCGCATTGCGGGTTGCTGAAAGACAAGCATTTTTTAAACAAAGAAAATTCTAATATCCGCAATCCGCATTTGCGGGTTGCAGAATGTGGGAAAACGATTTCCAAAAACCAAAACACAATACTTACAGTAAAGAGGATAAAAAATCCCATAGCAAGATTGCGGAAGCTAGTTTTTGAAAATTACAATTGCATACCCACAATCCCCATTCCACAATTGCGGAAACATAGTTGTGGAAACTCTATTGCGGAAATGAGCTTGCTGAAACAGACTTGGAAAAAGGCACTTGAGGAAAGGGATCTTGCGGAAAGACTCAATTGCAAATACGTTGAATTGCCGAAAGACTCAATATTTTTACCCTCTCGACGTTCCTTTGCACCTCTCGATGCAAATGCTAGTATTATGGAAATATAGCACCCAGAAGCGTGCATGAACAATTTTTTGGTAAAACATTTTTAATATTATATATATGGAAGTGATCATTGTGTTTTATTTAATTTATTTATATTATTTAAACTCTGAATAAAGAATCGAGTTGTAAGTTAGCATTCAATATTAATACGAACATTTAAAATGATATATAGTTTTTACATATTTAAAATATTTTTTTCAAAAGTATGTATGACAAAGTTAAGATCAACAATTTGCTGGAATATTTCAACCTTTATTTTATGGTAATATTTCACATAAATATATTGACATAATGGATTGAATCTTGTGTGGATATAAAATTAAATATGTTGTAGAGCAGATCAAAGAAGGCGATAGTCTCTTATTTCATCGAAAATGTTGAAATTGAGATTTGAAGAACGCATTCAAAGAAGGCGACGAATCATAAGAAGATGACAATGTAATTCTAAGGTGGCGCCATATCTTTGTAAACAAGGATAAGTAGCTAATAAATAAGGATAAGTAGCTAACACATATGCCACAATGAGAAGATGACCATTGACTCTGCACTAATCAAGTAAGGGTCGCCATACCTTTGACCAAATTTATTTTTAAAATAGTTTGAAGTCAAATTATATCAAGAATACCAATGGATTTCATCATTTTAAAGGTGAACTAAAACAATGGAATAATATTCATTTTAAAGGTGAACTAAAACAATGGAATGTTATTGTTAATTAATTATCAAAATTTAGATAATTAATGATGCATTTATTAAATCAAATGTAGTTAATTGATAAATATGTGTGTAAGGTGACTACACTTTTAGTTTACTGTGGTCCATGGTTCACATCAAATTCCCAAAGTCTTTTCCCCAACCTTGTATTTCCCTCGTATTTACCGCAAGTTCATATTAAAATAGCAATAAAATAAAATGCATAGACCAACAACAACAACTAAAGGTGAAAATCATGGGCAGAAGAAAAGAGACGTGGCGCAGTAGAGGGAATAAATAACAAGTGGAAGAGGCCATGAAAAAACCAATGCAACATGCAAGAAAACAAGGCATGAGATGACAATTGGCAAGCAAAACCTAGGAGGAATAAAAGGCCAAAAAAGTGCTCATCTACTAGATAGAGGCCTTAGGTAAAACAATGAACACACGAGACCGACTACATAAAACAATGACATAGAAAAACGATAGTTAAAGAATGTATTGTCAAGTTAAAATATTTGCTAGACAAGTGGAATGTATTTTGCAACACTTGTGTTGAATTCTAACACCCCTTCATGATGTTGTTTGTTTTCCAACCTTATAACTTGATAGTGAATGTAATAACTCAAAAATTCATAAAAATTTAAAAATTTTCATGTGACATAGTTGTCAAATGTCAAAGCTAATGAACCATTAACTGTTAGCGGGTATTTAAACAGTTTGAAAGAGAAATGAAGATTACTTTTTTTATATGGTTCTGTATAACTTTAGGCTTATCTTAAATATTGTGTTAGTACTGTTTCAACCCAGTAGTTGCATTTTCCAGAAAGTAGAAAAGAAATTTGTCTTTTACTAATGCTAAGTATGTTATTGTTTTCTTTTGTCAAGTAGGGAAATTTTTTTAGGTGTGATCAGGGCTTACTTAGCTTATAGCTAACACAGTGGAACTGGAGATTCTTTATAGGTTCTAACATGTAAGCGTTTTGTTCAAGTAATATATATATATATATATATATATATATATATATATATCCAAGTCAAGAAAGATACTTCACTAGCATAAATATGATGCTAGAATTAGAAAGTTTAAATTGCAGCTTGTCTCCGTAAGAGATAACGTTGACCTTATTTAAGTCGTCAAAACTCCCTAAAGATGTTAAAACAAAACTGCATACGCATGGGTTAAATGAATGATCAAATTACCATCAAACTGAAATCAAATCAAAATGGATGATTAAGATTATTTCTAAAGAATACTCGTACTTTTTCTTAGATCAGTCAAAACATTTGGAGTTTGGTTTTGGTCAAAACTATTTGAATCCTTTTGTAAACGGGAAATAAATATTCTACGCTGTTGACTATAAATTTAGTCTATCTTGTCCAAGTGTTGTGTTTTCTAAGGTTTCTTATGTCATCATGTTCAGTTGCAATATTACCAAGCTTACCCTTATCCTAGGGTTCTATAATTAAATGTTTTCTTAATAGATAAACAAAACTATTTTGACCCTTAACTGTTTACTCATTAAATGGATGTTAAAAATTACAATTGATACTCTTATATAAAGTATATAGACTACACTTACTTGTATCCCCAACTACACAATGCATTAAGAGAACTGGTCCAAGATTCTCTTCCTCGTTGAAGGAATTCTTCTTCAAACTTTTACAGTTTTACTTTGAAGTATTTTTATTTGTATCTTACACCTCATTTGCTAGTATACCTTTTAGCTATAAACTACACTTTTACACAAGGTTGTTTTGTAATTCTCTTGAGATATGGTTATTGGTTTATATAATATAACGAATCTTATAATTATTTTGGCCTTAGTCAAACAATTACTCTCCAACTCCAAAAGTTCAAATGACAACTTCAAGAAGTTATTAGATTACCCTTCTTAATGTAGTTTATGATTAAAGGTATATCATTTACTCATGTTTTATAAAACATAGCTAACCAATTCTACCATATCTTATTCTATAAACAATAACCATAAAAGAATTACATTTCTTTATCCTATGGTTTACAAACTAAGTGTCTATAAGACCAAAGGTTATAATATACTATTGACAATAAAATGTCCATTGTTACAATGATTTGTGAATTTGATTTGTCATGATTTAATGCAGATTGGATATGCATACTCAACTATTGACTTACAACCCACGATGATGAAATATTTCGGTGGACACATGGAGGGGTTTAATCCATTGGTTAATTTGACTTAACGATTTCCCTAACCCTTCATTTTGCATTGCAAGAGCTCCTTCGACTAAGGTGTGGCCGAGTTGCGAGCTCGTGGCCGCCATGGCTCTATGCTAGCCTCCGGTTGTAAAATGTTCTATCAAAAATTGTTGCAAGCTGGTGTAGGTGACAACAATACTGTAATTTAAAAAAAAAAATTAAGACTGTTGAGGAGCATTTGTGTGTAGAAGCTGGTTTTTCTCCACTAATTCGAGGAATGTGAAATTGGTTTTAAGAAAATAGAGTGGACAGATTTTTTAAGAGAGTGTTTATTGTTCTTGTTGGAGCACTTTCCTAAAAGTGGTGTTTGTTTCCTTCGAAACGAGGCTCAAGGTATTCAGTTGCACTCGGCGCATTCAAACTTTTTGGGCATCACTCTCCAAGGTGCCATTGAGTTGGCTCAAGAGGCTTTGCTTTCACGACTTCTCCAAAATGAGATCATTACCAGGTAATGGCCTTTCCAGGTTTTCGTTCCGCTTTTAAAATTATAAATTTCAAATACATTTAAAGGTTATAACTATTACTATTTATTGTGCAGGTTTCTCTCCCAGACTTTGGTATTGAATGCTAGCACATCTCTCCAACCTTCGGCCACGCAAACCTTGATAAGCCCCGGTTATAACTGAGGGTTTTCTCTTGCAATTTATGTTGCAGTGGTCGAAAATATGGGAGCTTCCTTATGCTGGTTGTGGACTCGTCCTGGGTTTATTGTTATGTATTTGTTTCTTGTTTTTTATTATTATATATACTACTTGTAAACCCTAGAGGTTGTTATGTGCAAACTTTTAAGGCTGTTGCAGCCGTGACTTAGGGTTTTTGAAAGATCCCTTACAGCCTGGGAAGATGTAAAGTTTTTCTTTTGATTACAGACTCGGATTTAAGTGGTGACATTACTGTTCAACCACTGAGTGGTTTCGTGAGGTTTTTAAGTGGTTTTTGTAGGAAATGAAAAGATTGTCCATTTAGCAAATCTTGTAACATATGAAGGTTTTTTTTTACTTACTATGAAATGTAGTGGTTAAAACTTTGGTTTACGACTATTGTTTAGACTTACATAAGTCATTTCAATCAGGGTTAAGCCTCACCAGATGTTATAAAAGGCCTTAGGGCATTATGCTTATTCTATTTCTTCTCTGTTTAATTTGTTTTTTAGTGTTATTTTAATTTGAATTTTATTTAGTATAACTGTTTTTATAGTAATTTTTACTATTTGATTTTGCACAGTGTTATTGGATGAATAAAATATTATGTTTCTCTCAAAATGGTTATTATCTTTGGATAATCTACAGTTCTGTATTTAAATGGTTTTTTAGAAATAAATTTAGCTCTGTATTTATTTTATTTTTAATAATAATTAAATTACTGCTTCTAGGTTTTGTATTAAAAGTAAGAATATAAAAGTCTGTTTCATAGATAAATCCTATCTCTTGTAAACCCTAGATTATTCTTAAGGGATGCAATAAAAACACCTATGTTTATAGAAACAGAGTGTAGTTGTAAGCTTGAGTAAATAATTGTAATGAACTAAGAAGCACTAGCTAGGTTAAACCCTAAGTAAAATTTTACTATTCCTATCTTTGTTTATTAATATTTATTTATTGTATTTGTAATGAGTGTTAATAGTAGTAATAATTCTATGAATACTATATTTACTAGTGATTATTATATAATCTACTCTTTTCCTGTAATTAGATAATACAGTTACTTTCAACAGACAGAGCAAGTACATCTAGATTTCTGTAAATAAATCATATAAAACTATTAGAAGTAATTATTTTCATTTTATAGTGAGAGTTAATAAACAAATCTACTTATCTAACTAAGCAACTAGCTGTACTAGAGTATTGCCTTATGAAAGGCGTGGAAAAATACAGTTCGGTAATTTCTTTTATATTCACCTTTCACTTAGCAAAATCTCTACTGTTTTAAATATAATATGCTAATCATTAATTTTATCAATAAATAATGCTCTTTCTTCCTCACAGACCCTAATAAAATAATAATATGCATGTCTTGAAAACTCGTAATCTTTTTCTGAAAACAATAGATAAACTATAAATAAACCTGAACAAGTAAAACCTATCAAATAGATGAGGTGAAAACAGCTTAAGGAGGCTGTTCTTCCCAACCAACTCATGGAGAAAGCTTAGTCTGCAATTTCTCAGGACCCCCGAGCCTGTCTCCTGGTTCTCCTGGTAGAGTAATGGGTGAGAGATGTAACCTTGAGATCCTCTATCACTTTACTGGATATACAATAGTAATTCAGCTCTGCTCACAGCAGTAAGAACTTCATCTTAGAGTAGCTTCACAGGTTCAATCTTCAGCATTCAACCCCTCAAGCTCACTTCAATAAGTCCCCTGCATCGAATTTCTCATGTGCACTTCATTCACTCAGAATGATCACAATTCCAGAATGAGCAGCCTTAGATGTCTTCAATGGGAAGTTTTATATCAATGCCTAGGTCTTCTGGGTCAGTTTTTACTTAATGTGCCACCTGCTCCTATTCCACTTTCTTGGGGAATCATGACCACAATTATAGGGAAGTTGCCACCTGCAACAGTTAGAAATAGTTTGAGGATGCTGCCACTTGTCAGTATACTCTCCACCCAGTATCCTCCACCAATTGACCAGTTAACTCTTTTAATAGCTTCCCTAAGCTGTTGTCTCATCATTTATTTATTTATTAATAAAATATTCTGCAATACATTAATTATCCTTGACCCCACTGGATCATCAATTACAACTTTATCATAAAATATAACATAATGTTCTTCGAGGACATTAAATTGTTTTTCAAATTGGGGCATGTGACATACACACACCCTTAATTTATAACATTGTCCTCGATGTTATTTATTCATTGTCCTCATAATTTCCCTGAAATAGAATTGGATATGCATCTCGCATATGACTTTCCAATTCCTAGGTGGCTTATTCTGGACTAAGGTGTTTCCATTGCACCTTCACCTGACCAATGGTGCGATTCCGAAGTGAGATCTCCCTCCTTTCGAGGATACAATCTGGTTCCACCATAAAATCTCCTTCAAGTTCCACCTGCACATCATTCGAGTTAATAACATGAGTAGCATCATGTACATATTTTTTTAATACAGAAATGTGAAAAACATTGTGAACTCTTAAATTTGGTGGTAGAGCTAATTGATATGCTACCTGTCCTATTCTGGACAATATTTCAAAAGGACCACAATATCGGGGTGCTAACTTAGAAAAACTACCTAACCTCAGAGAACTCTTTCTAGGTCTCACCTTGATAAAAACATGTTCACCTACCTGGAATTTCTTTGGAGTTCGTTTAAGATCTGCTTGGCTTTTTTGTCGATCTTGTGCAACTTTCAAGTTACCTTGTTCCTATTTTACAATTAACTCCATCTCCTTTAATAATTTAGGTCATAATACTAGCTTGTCAACTGGATTACTCCAAGAGATGGGGGTATTGCATTTCTTTCCATACAGAATTTCAAAAGGACTATATCTAGCTGAAGCTTGATAATGATTACTGTAAGCAAATGGTTGCTCCTTTACATACATTCTGAGCAGATCCTCCGATACCTGATTTACTCTTTCAGTCTGTCCATCGATTTGAGGATGGAAAGAGGTACTAAAGTTTAACGTAGTATTTAACCCTTTAAACAAAGATTTCCAAAATTTTCCTGTAAACTTAGGGTCTCGATTTGAAATTACCACCTTCTATATTCCATGCAACCGAAAAATTTGTTTTAAGAAAATATTAGCAATATTTTCAGCTTTATAAGTAGTTTTTATAGGTATGAAATGGGATGCTTTACTCAATTTATCAACAACTACCATTATTGAGTAATTTAAGTTTTGATTTCTAGGTAGTCCCGTGATAAAATCAAGGCTAATTATCTCCCATTTCCAGCTAGGAATAGGCAATGGATGAAGTAGCCCAGCTGGATGTTGATGTTCAGTTTTTACCTGTTGACATTCGAAGCACCTAGCAATGTATTCTTCCAATTCATTTTTCATGTTTGGCGAAAAATAATCCTTTCTTAGCATGGTTATAGTTTTCTGATAACCCGGATGCCCTGAATAAAGAGTTTTATGAACTTTGTTTAAAATTAACAGGTTAATCTTAGATACATTAGGTATTTATAGTCTATCCTTATACAATAATAATCCTTTTTCGTTCAAGATGTACCCTGTACTTAGACTTTCTATTAAGTTTTCTCTTACCTTTGCTTGTAATTTCCGATAATTTTCATTTTGTTCTATTCCATCTTCTAATCGTTTTTCCAAGTTTGTATTATAAGTGTTGATGGCTGCTGTAAAATTCAGTTTTGCATTTCAACTTAATGCATCAGCAACCTTATTCTCCTTTCCTTTTATATGTTGAATTTCAAAATCCTATTCACTAAGAAAAGCAAGCCACCAGCTTGCCTAGCATTCAAGTTAGGTTGATCCAACAGATATTTCAATCCTTTATTATCTGTCATTAATATAAACTTCCTTCCGATTAAATGATGACGCCACATTTTTAAGGCATGTATGACAGCAGCTAACTTTAAGTCATAGGTCGCATAATTTTTCTCATGAATCTTCAGCTTCCTAGACTCATAAGCAATGACGTGTCCTTCTTGAGTTAAAAATCCACCTAAACCGTCATTGCATGCATCAGTACATACTATAAAATATTTATTAGGGTCAAAAATTCTTAGAATTGGTGCCGTGGTTAATAACGTTTTTAACTTTTTAAAACTGTCTTCACACTTCTGATTCCAATCGAATTTCTTCCATTTTTTCTGCAAAGAGGTTATAGGATTTGCAATTCTTGAAAACCCTTCGATGAATCTTCGATAATAACCAGTAATCCCCATGAATGATCGGACGTCAGTTACGTCTTTTGGGACTGGCCATTCCTCGATTGCCTTTATCTTTTCGGGGTCGACGGAAACTCCTTCTTTAGTCACCACATGACCCAGATACTGAATTTTATCCCTAAAGAAGTCACATTTACTAAATTTTGCATATAGTTGATGTTCTCGTAACTCTTGTAATACAATTTTTAAATGTTATTTATGTTCCTCTTCAGATTTTGAGTAAATTAAGATGTTGTCAATGAATACGACCACAAATTTATCCAAATATTTATGCATTTCATTATTTATCAGACACATAAAAACAACTGGGGCATTAGTAATCCCAAATGGCATAACAAAAACCTCGTAATGACCATACCGGGTCCTAAAAGTTGTTTTAAAAATGTTTTCATCCTTGATTCAGACCTGGTGGTAACTAGATCGTGAATCAATCTTTGAGAACACCGTTGCTCCACGTAGCTGATCAAACAGATCATTTATGCGAGGTAGCGGGTATCTGTTCTTGATAGTAATTTTATTTAATTGACGGTAATCTATACATAGTCGTAGAGTTCCATCCTTCTTCTTAACAAAAATGACAGGTGCCCCCCAGGGAGACACACTGGGTCTAATGTAATTCTTGTCAATGAGATCTTTTAATTGTGACTTAAGTTCATTTAATTCCAGTATATTCAACCGATAAGGGGATTTTGAGCTAGGCACTACACCAGGTACCAGCTCGATAGTAAAATATAATTCCCGTTTCGGAGGTAGTCCCAGAATTTCTTCCAGAAATACATCTGAATATTCCCTTAGGATTGGAATATCTTCTAGTTTTAATTCATCTCTGTTATTAGTATTTTCTTCATTAATTACTATTATGACAAAAGCTTTACAGCCCTTTCGAACAGCTCTCTTAAGCTACAAAGCAGAAATCTGCCTTAAGGTTGTTTTCCTAAGGATTCCTTTTACATTTATTAACTTTCCATCATTATTTATGCAAGTAAAAGTTTTATGAAAGCAGTTCAGAACTACCCTATGCTGTTCTAACCAATCCATACCAATTAACATATCATATGAACCTAAAGGTAACACATTAATCTTAATAGAGGTTTCGAAATGATCCATAGTTTTTGTACAATTCTTAACAAAGCTAATTACTTTTCTCTTTGCGCCTGTAGCTAGATGAACTAACCAAGATCTTGAAAACTTTTCAACTGAGATCTTGCACTTTCATACTAAATTAGAAGAAATATAACCTAAACTAGCTCCTGGATCGATTAAAATAAATATAGGTATTTGATTTAGCTTACCTTCCACTTCCACCATGGAAGTTTGATAATTTGCTTGCCTGTTCTCCAATGCTGCGTTCATCCTGGGCATTGTCCTCACTAAATCACCAACAATCATCTCCTCCTGTATTGTGTGTATGTTGCTAACGGTCTTCTTCTGATTGGGGCAAACTGATGCATAATGCGGACCATTACATTCCCAACACTTTATTGGTTCCTTTCGTTCAAAATTCTTAGTATAGTTATTGTGGTTGTTAGCAGATTCTTTATTACTTGGATTATTTGGATTGGTCTGTGAATTACTTTCGTTCCCTTGGAAATTTTTACTAGGAAAATTTCCGGTGTTACTATTCTTAAAATTTCGGTTAGGTACAAAACCTTTCTTTTTTTGTTCAAAGTTATTATTTCTTTTGGCCTTCCAGTTGGTCATACTTTCCTTTCTGCGATTCTGTTCATAACAGAAATTCGCTTTTCTCATTGCTCTTCTAAAGTTTTCGGATTGTCATACTCAATTCTATCTTTTATATGATAAGGTAAACAACTGAGAAACCGATGTACCTTAGGTTTCTCGTCCACAATATACAGGACATACTTGAGAAAACTTAGAAATTTAGTATTTAGTTCTTTCATATTCATTGTTCCCAGTTTTAGCTCGTAAAATTTCTTAGCCCTCTCCTCATAATACTGTTCAGATAAAAATTTCTTCTTGAAATATTTCTTAAATGCACTCCAATTAATATTTTTCTCCCTTATACCTTTTACTCTTTTTAGGTCCTACCACCAAATATCTGCTTTCCCTGTAAGATTATAATTAGCCATCATGGCCTTCAATTGATTAGAGTAGTTATAAATTTGAAAGTATTTCTTCATCCCAGACAGCCAAGATTCTACCTCTTCCCCTTTCTCAGTTTCACCATTAAAGGTTGGTGGCTTGATTTTCTTGAATTCCCTAGAGATTTCTTCGTAAGGTTTAAACTTTCTCTTCCTAGTATGATGATTATCTTCACTACTGTCACTGGTGTATTGAAAATTTTGTTTATGTGAATCACCATACACTTCAGAAGATGAGCTACTTTCGATTTTAAATTGTTCAGTCTTTTTATCTTTATGCTGATAACCCATATCTTCAGACTCGGTTCTTTTATCATTTTCCTCAGTATGAAATCTTTCCATCAAAATATGATTTAGCTCCTCCTGAGCTCTCAGAATTCTCTCATTTTATTTTTTGACCGATTCCATCTCTGTTTTTAGTTCCTTAACTGTTTGTAGTAGTTCGGAAGAATTATTAGTTATCTCTTCTTGTATAGGTTCTCTTTGAAATTTATTTCGTTCAATGTAAGGAGACTCCTCATCCGCTTATTCCTCCAATCTATCCATACCTGTGGTTAACTCAGAAAATAAAATTATCTGGAAATATCACTCAAAAGAAAATAACATCAACATACTTGTTTAAATTTATTGTTCCATATATGCAAGTTGAGCCACATTCAGGCCTAGTGTCTGAACCCTGTGCTCTGATACCACATGTAATAACTCAAAAATTCGTAAAAATTTAAAATTTTTCATGTGACATAGTTGTCAAATGTTAAAGCTAATGAACCAATAACCGTTAGCGTGTATTTAAACAGTTTGAAAGAGAAAGGAAGGTTACTTATTCTATATAGTTATGTATAACTTAAGGCTTATCTTAAATACTGTGTTAGTACTGTTTCAACCCAGTAGTCACCATTTTCCAAAAAGTATAAAAGAAATATGTCTTTTACTAATGCTAAGTATGTTATTGTTTTCTTTTGTCAAGTAGGGAAAATTTCTTAGGTGTGATTGAGGCTTACTTAGCTTATAGCTAACATAGTGGAACTAATGATTCTTTACAGGTTCTAACAGGTAAGTGTTTTGTTCCAGTAAAAGAAAATATATCCAGGTCAAGAAAGATACTTCACTAGCATAAATATGATGCTAGAATTAGAAATTTTAAATTGCAGCTTGTCTCCGTAAGAGGTCACGTTGACCTTATTTAAGTCGTCAAAAATCCCTAAAGATGTTGAAACAAAACTGCATACGCATGGGTTAAATGAATGATCAAATTGCCATCAAAATGAAATCAAATCAAACTCGATGATTAAGATTATTTCTAAAGAATACTCGTATTTTGCTTAGATAAGTCAAAACATTTGGATTTTGGCTTTGGTCAAAAGTATTTGAATCCTTTTGTAAAAAGGAAAGAAATATTCTACGATGTTGACTATAAATTTAGTCTATCTTGTCCAAGAGTTGTGTTTTCTAAGGGTTCTTAAGTTATCATGCTCAGTTGCAATATTACCAAACTTACCCTTATCCTAGGGTTCTATAATTAAATGTTTTCTTAATAGATAAACAAAACTATTTTGACCCTTAACTGTTTACTCTTTAAATGGATGTTAAAAATTACAATTGATACTCTTATATAAACTATATAGACTGCACTTACTTGTATCCCCAACTACACAATGCATTAAGAGAACTGTTCCAAGATTCTCTTCCTAGTTGAAGGAATTCTTCTTCAAACTTTTACAATTTTACTTTTAAGTCTTTTTATTTGTATCTTACATCTCATTTCCTGGTGTACCTTTTAGCTATAGACTACACTTTTACACAAGGTTGTTTTGTAATTCTCTTGAGATATGGTTATTGGTTTATATAATATAACGGATCTTATAATTGTTTTGGCCCTAGTCAAACAATTACTCTCCAACTCCAAAAGTTCAAATGACAACTTCAATAAGTTATTAGATTACCCTTTGTAATGTAGTTTATGATTGAAGGTATATCATTTACTTATGTTTTATAAAACATAGCTAACCAATTCTACCATATCTTATTCTATAAACAATAACCATCAAAGAATTACATTTCTTTATCCTATGGTTTAGAAACTAAGTGTCAATACGACCAAAGGTTATAATATACTATTGACAATCGAATGTGTATTGTTACAATGATTTGTGAATTTGATTTGTAATGATTTAATGCATATTTGAACTGCATACTCAAATATTGACTTGCAACCCACGATGATGAAATATTTCAGTGGACATGTGGAGGGGTTTAATCCATTGGTTAAGTTGACTTAACAATTTCCCTAACCCTTCATTTGTCATTGCAAGAGCTCCTTTGACTGAGGCGCGGAGTTGCGAGCTCGTGGCCCCCATGGCTCTGTTCTAGCCTCCGGTGGTAAAATGTTCTCTCAAAAATTGTTGCGAGCTGGTTTAGGTGACAACAATACTATAAATTTTTTTTAAATTTTTTAAGACTGCTGAGGAGCATTTGTGCGTAGAAGTTGGTTTTTCTCCATTGATTCGAGGATTGTGAAATTGGTTTTAAGAAAATACAGTGGACAGAGTTTTTAAGAGAGTGTTTCTTGTTCTTGTTGGAGTACTTTCCTAAAAGTGGTGTTCGTTTCCTTCGAAACGCGGCTCAAGGTCTTCAGTTGCACTCGACGCATTCAAAATTTTCAGGCATCACTCTCCAAGGTGCCATTGAGTTGGCTCAAGAGGCTTTGCTTTCATGACTTCTCCAAAACAAGATCATTACCAGGTAACGACCTGTCCAGGTTTTCATTCTGCTTTTAAAATTATAAATTTCAAATACATTTAAAGGTTATAACTATTACTGTTTATTGCGTAGGTTTCTCTCCCAGACTTTGGTATTAAATGTTAGCACATCTCTCCAACCTTCGGCCACGCAAACCTTGGTAAGCCCCGGTTATAATTGAGGGTTTTCTCCTGTAATTTATGTTGTGGTGGTTAGAAATATGAGAGCTTTCTTATGCTAGTTGTGGACTCGGCCTGGGTTTATTGTTATGTATTTGCTTCTTGTTTTTTTTATATATATACTACTTGTAAACCCTAGAGGTTGTTATGTGCAAAATTTTAAGGCTGTTGCAATCGTGACTTAGGGTTTTTGAAAGATCCTTTTTCGGCCTGGGAAGATGTAAAGTTTTGCTTTTGATTACGGAATTGGCTTTAAGTCGTGACATTACTATTCAACCACTGGGTGGTTTCATGATGTTTTTAAGTGGTTTTTGTAGGAAATGAAAAGACTGTCCATTTAGAAAATCTTGTAACATATGAAGGGTTTTTTTTACTTACTATGAAATGTAGTGGTTAAAATTTTGGTTTACGACTATTGTTTAGAGTTACATAAGTCATTTCGATTAGGCTTAATCCTCACCAGATGTTATAAAAGGCCATAGGCCATTATGCTTTTTCTATTTATTCTCTGTTTAATTTGTTTACAGTGTTATTTTAATTTGAATTTTATTTAGTATAATTGTTTTTATAGTAATTTTTACTATTTGATTTTGCACAGTGTTATTGGATGAATAAAATATTCGGTTTCTCTTAAAATGGTCATTATCTTTGGATAACCTACAGTTCTGTATTTAAATGGTTTTTCAGAAACAAATTTAGCTTTGTATTTATTTTATTTTTAGTAATAATTAAATTACTGCTGCTAGGTTTTGTATTAAAAGTAAGAATATAAAAGTTTGTTTCAAAGATAAATCCTATCTCTTGTAAACCCTAGATGATTCTTAAGGGTTGCAATAAAAACACCCGTGTTTATAGAAACGGAGTGTAGTTGTAAGCTTGAGTAAATAATTGTAATGAGCTAAGAAATACTAGCTAGGTTAAACCCTAAGTAAAATTTTACTATTCCTATCTTTGTTTACTAATATTTATTTATTGTATTTGTAATGAGTGTTAATACTAGTAATAATTCTGTGAATATTATATTTACTAGTGATTATTATATAACCTACTCTTTTCCTGTAATTAGATGATACAGTTACTTTCAACAGACAGATCAAGTACAGCTAGATTTTTGTAAATAAATCATATAAAACTATTAGAAGTAATTATTTGCATTTTACATTCAGAGTTAATAAACAAATCTACTTATCTAACTAAGCAACTAGTTGTACTAGAGTACTGCCTTATATAAAAGGTGTGGAAAAAGACAATTCGGTAATTTCTTTTCTATTCACCTTTCACCTAGCAAAATCTCTATTGTTTTAAATATAATCTGCTAATAATTAATTTTATCAATAAACAATGCTCTTTATTCTTCATAAACCCTAATAAAATAATAATATGCATATCTTGAAAACTCGTAATCTTTTTTCTGAAAACAATAGATAAACTATAAATAAACCTGAACAAGTAAAACCTGTCAAATAGATGAGGTGACAATAGCTTAAGGAGGCTGCTCCTCCCAACCAACTCCTAGAGAAAGCTTATTCTGCAATTTCTCAGGGCCCCCAAGCCTGTCTCCTGGTCCTCCTGGTAGAGTACTGGGTGAGAGATGTAATCTTGAGATCCTCTGTCACTTTATTGGATATACAACAGTAATTCAGCCTTGCTCATAGCAGTAAGAAATTCAGCTTAGGGTAGCTGGACAAGTTCAATCTTCAGCATTCAACCCCTCAAACTCACTTCAACAAGTCCCCTCCATCGAATTTCTCATGTGCACTTCATTCACTTAGAATGATAACAATTCCAAAATGAGCAGCCTCAGCTGTCTTCAATGGAAATTTTTATATCAATGCCTATGTCTTCTGGGTCAGTTTTTACTTAATGAGCCACCTGCTCCTATTCCACTTTCTTGGGGAATCATGACCACAATTATAGGGAAGTTGCCATCTGCAACAGTTAGAAGTAGTTTGAGAATGATGCCACTTGTCAGTATACTCTCCACCCAATATCCTCCACCAAGTGACCAGTTAACACTCATTTAACAGCTTTCGTAAGCTGTTGTCTCATCATTTATTTATTTATTAATAAAATATTCTACAATACATTAATTATCCTTGACCCCACTAGGTCATCAATTACAACTTTATCATAAAATATAACATAATGTTCCTCAATGACATTAAATTGTTTTGCAAATTGGGGCATGTGACATACACACCCCCTTAATTTATAACATCGTCCTCGATGTTATTTATTCCTCATCCTCAGAATTTCCCTGAAATAGAATTGGATATGCATCCCGCATATGACTTTTCGATTCCCAAGTGGCTTATTCTAGACTAAGGTGCTTCCATTGCACCTTTACCTGACCAATGGTGTGATTCTGAAGCGAGATCTCCCTCCTTTCGAGGATACAATCCGGTTCCACTAGAAAATATCTTTCTGATTCCACCAGCACATCATTCGAGTTAATAACATGAGTAGCATCATGTACATATTTTTTTAATACAGAAATGTAAAGAACATTGTGAGCTCTTAAATTTGGCGGTAGAGCTAACTGATATGCTACCTGTCCTATCCTAGACAGTATTTCAAAAGGACCACAAATATCAGGGTGCTAACTTAGCAAAACTACCTAACCTCAGAGAACTCTTTTTAGGTCTCACCTTGATAAAAACATGTTCACCTACCTGGAACTCCTTTGGAGTTCGTTCAAGATCTGCTTGGCTTTTTTTTCGATCTTGTGCAACTTTCAAGTTACCTTGTTCCTGTTTTACAATTAACTCCATCTCCTTTAATAAATTAGGTCCTAATACTAGCCTTTCAACTGGATCACTCCAAGAGATGGGGGTATTGCATTTCCTTCCATACAAAATTTCAAAAGGACTATATCTACTTGAAGCTTGATAATGATTATTGTAAGCAAATTCTACGAGGTGTAAGTAATCTTTCCATTTACCTGGCTGCTCCTTTACATACATTCTGAGCAGATCCTCCAATACCTGATTTACTCTTTCAGTCAGTCCATCGGTTTGAGGATGGAAAGAGGTACTAAAGTTTAACGTAGTATTTAACCCTTTAAACAAAGATTTCCAAAAGTTTCCTATAAACTTATGGTCTCGGTATGAAATTATTAGCGTCGGTATTCCATGCAACTAAAAAAATTGTTTTAATATAATATCAACAATATTTACAGCTTTATAAGTAGTTTTTATAGGTATGAAATGGGATTCTTTACTCAATTTATCAACAACTACCATTATTGAGTCATTTAAGTTCTGATTTCTAGGTAGTCCCGTGATAAAATCAAGGCTAATTATCTCCCATTTCCAGCTAGGAATAAGCAATGGTTGAAGTAGCCCAGCTGGATGCTGATGTTCAGTTTTTACTTGTTGACATTCAAAGCACCTAGCAATGTATTCTCCTAATTTATTTTTCATGTTTGGCCAAAAATAATCCTTTCTTAGCATGGTTATAGTTTTTTGATAACCCAGATGCCTTGAATAAGGAGTTTTATGAACTTCGTTTAAAATTAACAACTTAATCTTAGGGACATTAGGTATGCCATAGTCTATCCTTATACAATAATAATCCTTTTTCGTTCAAGTTGTACCCTGTACTTAGACTTTCTATCAAGTTTTTTCTTACCTTTGCTTGTAATTTTCGATCATTTTTATTTTGTTCTATTCCATCTTCTAACTGTTCTTCCAAGTCTGTCTTATAAGTGCCGATGGCTGCTGTAAAATTCAATTTTGCATTTCTACTTAATGCATCAGCAACCTTATTCTCCTTTCTTGTTATATGTTGAATTTCAAAATCGTATTCACTAAGAAAAGCTAGCCACCAACTTGCCTGGCATTCAAGTTAGGTTGATCCAACAGATATTTCAATCCTTTATTATCTGTCATTAATATAAACTTCCTTTCGATTAAATGATGACGCCACATTTTTAAGGCATGTATGAGAACAGCTAACTCTAAGTCATAGGTCGCATAATTTTTCTCATGAATATTCAACTTCCTAGACTCATAAGCAATGGCGTGTCATTCCTGAGTTAAAACTCCACCTAAATCATCATTGCATGCATCAGTACATACTGTAAAATATTTATTAGGGTGAGCAATTATTAGAATTGGTGTGGTGGTTAATAACATTTTTAACTTTTTAAAACTGTCTTTACACTTCTGATTCCAATCGAATTTCTTCCCTTTTTTCTGCAAAGAGGTTATAGGATTTGCAATTCTTGAAAACCCTTCGATGAATCTTCGATAATAACCAGTAATCCCCATGAATGATCGGACGTCAGTTACGTCTTTTGGGACTGGCCATTCCTCGATTGCCTTTATCTTTTCGGGGTCAATAGAAATTCCTTATTTAGTCACCACAATACCCAGATATTGAATTTTATCCTTAAAGAAGTCATAGTTACTAAATTTTGCATATAGTTGATGTTCTCGTAACTCTTGTAAGACAATTTTTAAATGTTCTTTATGTTCCTCTTAAGATTTTGAGTAAATTAAGATGTCATCAATGAATACGACCACCAATTTATCCAAATATTTATGCATTACATTATTCATCAGACAAATAAAAAAAACTGGGGCATTAGTAATCCCAAATGGCATAACAACAAACTCTTAATGACCATACTGGGTCCTAAAAGTTGTTTTAAAGATGTCTTCATCCTTGATTTGGACCTAGTGGTAACCAGATCGTAAATCAATCTTTGAGAACACTGTTGCTCCACGTAGCTGATCAAACAGATCATCTATGCGGGGTAGCAGGTATCTATTCTTGATAGTCATTTTATTTAATTGACAGTAATCTATACATAGTCGTAGAGTTCCATCCTTCTTCTTAACAAAAATGACAGGTGCCCTCCAGGGAGACACACTGGGTCTAATGTAATTCTTGTCAATGAGCTCTTTTAACTACAACTTAAGTTCATTTAATTCTAGTATATTCAACCGATAAGGGGCTTTTGAGCTGGGCACTGCACCAGGTACGAGCTCTATAGTAAAATCTAATTCTCGTTTCGGAGGTAGTCCCAGAATTTCTTCTGGAAATAAATCTGAATATTCCCTTTGGATCGAAATATCTTCCAGTTTTAATTTATCTCTATTATTAGTATTTTCTTCATTAATTACTGTTACGAAAAAAACTTTACAGCCCTTTCGAACAGCTCTCTTAAGCTACAAAGCAAAAATATGCCTTAAGTTTGTTTTCCTAGGGATTCCTTTTACATTTATTAACTTTCCATCATTATTTATGCAAGTAAAACTTCTATCAAAGCAGTTCATGACTACCCTATGCTGTTCTAACCAGTCCATACCAATTAACATATCATATGAACCTAAAGGTAACACATTAAGCTTAACAGAGGTTTCAAACTGATCCATAGTTACTGTACAATTCTTAACAAAGCTAATTACTTTTCTCTTTGCGCCAGTAGCTAGCTGAACTAACCAAGATCTTGCAAACTTTTCAACTAAGAGCTTGCACTTTTCTACTAAATTAGGAGAAATATAACTTAAACTAGCTCCTGGATCGATTAAAATAGATATAGATATTTGATTTAGCTTACCTTCGACTTCCACCATGGAATTTTGATAATCTACTTTCCTGTTCTCCAATGCTGCGTTGATCCTGGGCATTGTCCTCGCTAAATCACCAACAATCATCTCCTCATGTATTGTGTGTATGTTGCTAACGATTTTCTTTTGATTGGGGCAAACTGATGCATAATGCGGACCATTACATTCCCAACACTTTATTGGTTCCTTTCGTTCAAAATTCTTAGTATAGTTATTGTGGTTTTTAGTAGATTCTTTATTACTTTGATTATTTAGATTGGTCTGTGAATTACTTTTGTTCCCTTGCAAATTTTTACTAGGAAAATTTCTGGTGTTACTATTCTTAAGATTTCGGTTAAGTACAAAACCTTTCTTTTTCTGTTCAAAGTTATTATTTCTTTTGGCCTTCCAGTTGGTCATACTTTCCTTTTTACGATTCTGTTCATAACAAAAATTCACTTTTCTCATTGCTTCTTCTAAATTTTTCAGATTGTCATACTCAATTTTGTCTTTTATATGATAAGGTAAACATTTGAGAAACCGTTGTACCTTAGATTTCTCATCCACAGTATACGGCACATACCTAAGCAGACTTAGAAATTTACTATTTAGTTATTTCATATTCATTGTTCCCAGTTTTAGCTCGTAAAATTTATTAGCATTCTCCTCATAATAATGTTTAGATAAAAATTTCTTCTTGAAATATTTCTTAAATGTACTCCTATTAATATTTTTCTCCCTTATACCTTTTACTCTTTTTAGGTCCTACCACCAAATATCTATTTTCCTTGTAAGATTATAAATAGCCATCATGGCCTTCAGTTGATTAGAGTAGTTATAAATTTGAAAGTATTTCTTCATCCCAGACAACCAGGATTCTGCCTCTTCCTCCTTCTCAATTTCACCATTAAAGTTTGGTGGTTTGATTTTCTTGAATTCCCTAGAGATTTCTTCGTAAGGTTTAAACTTTCTCTTCCTAGTATGATGATTATCTTCACTACTGTCACTAGTGTATTGAAAATTTTGTTTGTGTGAATCGCTATACACTTCAGAAGATGAGCTACTTTCAATTTTAAATTGTTTAGTATTTTTATCTTTATGTTGATAACCCATATCTTCAGACTTGATTCTTTTATCATTTTCCTCAGTTTGAAATCTTTCCATCAAAATCTGATTTAGCTCCTCCTGAGCTCTCAGAATTCTCTCATTTTCTTTTTTAACCGATTCCATCTCTGTTTTTAGTTCATTAACTGTTTGTAGTAGTTCAGAAGAATTATTAGTTATCTCTTCTTGTATAGTTTCTCTTTGAAATTTATTTCGTTCAGTGTAAGGAGACTCCTCATCCGCATATTCCTCCAATCTATCCATACCTATGGTTAACTCAGAAAATAAAATTCTCTGGAAATATCATTCAAAATAAAATAACATCAACATACTTGTTTAAATTTACTGTTCCATATATGCAAGTTGAGCCACATTCAGGCCTAGTGTCTGAACCCTGTGCTCTGATACCACATGTAATAACTCAAAAATTTGTAAAAGTTTAAAATTTTTCATGTGACATAGTTGTCAAATGTTAAAGCTAATGAACCAATAACTGTTAGCGGGTATTTAAAAAGTATGAAAGAGAAACGAAGATTACTTCTTTTATATGGTTCTATATATATTAAGGCTTATCTTAAATACTGTGTTAGTACTGTTTCAACCTAGTAGTTGCATTTTCCAGAAAGTAGAAAAGAAATATGTCTTTTACTAATGCTAAGTATGTTATTGTTTTATTTTTTCAAGTAGGAAAAAATTCTTAGGTGTGATCGGGGCTTACTTAGCTTATAGCTAACACAGTGGAACTGATGATTCTTTACAGGTTCTAACAGGTAAATGTTTTGTTCCAGTAAAAAAAATATATCCAAGTCAAGAAAGATACTTCACTAGCATAAATATGATGCTAGAATTAGAAATTTTAAATTGCAACTTGTCTCCATAAAAGGTAATGTTGACCTTATTTAAGTCGTCACAACTCCCTAAATATGTTAAAACAAAACTGCATAAGCATGGGTTAAATGAATGATCAAATTACCATAAAAATGAAATCAAATCAAACTGGATGATTAAGATTATTTCTAAAGAATACTCGTACTTTTTCTTAGATCAGTCAAAACATTTGGAGTTTGGTTTTGGTCAAAAGTATTTGAATCCTTTTGTAAACAGGAAAGAAATATTCTACGCTGTTGACTATAAATTTAGTCTATCTTGTCCAAGAGTTGTGTTTTCTAAGGGTTCTTAAGTCATCATGCTCAGTTGGAATATTACCAAACTTACCCTTATCCTAGGGTTCTCTAATCAAATGTTTTCTTAATAGATAAACAAAACTATTTTGACCCTTAACTGTTTACTCATTAAATGGATGTTAAAAATTACAATTGATACTCTTATATAAAGTATATAGACTCCACTTACTTGTATCCCCAACTACACACTGCATTAAGAGAACTGGTCCAAGATTCTCTTCCTAGTTGAAGGAATTCTTCTTCAAACTTTTACACTTTTACTTTGAAGTCTTTTTATTTGTATCTTACACCTCATTTCCTGATGTACCTTTTAGCTAGAAACTACACTTTTACACAAGGTTGTTTTGTAATTCTCTTGAGATATGGTTATTGGTTTATATAATATAACGGATCTTATAATTTTTTTGGCCCTAGTCAAACAATTACTCTCCAACTGCAAAAGTTCAAATGACAACTTCAAGAAGTTATTAGATTACCCTTCTTAATGTAGTTGATGATTAAAGGTATATCATTTACTTATGTTTTATAAAACATAGGTAACCAATTCTACCATATCTTATTCTATAAACAATAACCATAAAAGAATTACATTTCTTTATCCTATGGTTTACAAACTAAGTGTCGATACGACCAAAGGTTATAATATACTATTGACAATCAAATGTCGATTGTTACAATGATTTGTGAATTTTATTTGTAATGATTTAATGCAGATTTGAACTGCATGCTCAACCATTGACTTGCAACCCACGATGATGAAATATTTCGTTGGACATGTGGAGGGGTTTAATCCATTGGTTAAGTTGACTTAACGATTTCCCTAACCCTTCATTTCTCATTGCAAGAGCTCCTTCGATTGAGGTGCGGCCGAGCTGCGAGCTCATGGCCTCCATGGCTCTGTGCTAGCCTATGGTTGTAAACTGTTCTCTCAAAAATTGTTGCGAGCTGGTGTAGGTGACAACAATATTGTAATTTAAAAAAAAAAAAATTCAGACTGTTGAGGAGCATTTGTGCGTAGAAGTTGGTTTTTCTCCATTGATTCGAGGACTGTGAAATTGGTTTTAAGAAAATACAGTGGACAGAGTTTTTAAGAGAGTGTTTCTTGTTCTTGTTGGAGTACTTTCCTAAAAGTGGTGTTCATTTCCTTCGAAACGCGACTCAAGGTCTTTAGTTGCACTTGGCGCATTCAAAATTTTCGGGCATCACTCTCCAAGGTGCCATTGAGGCATCACTCTTCGAAACGAGATCATTACCAGGTAACAGCCTGTCCAGGTTTTCATTCTTCTTTTAAAATTATAAATTTCAAATACATTTAAAGGTTATAACTATTAATGTTTATTGTGCAAGTTTCTCTCTGAGACTTTGGTATTGAATGGTAGCACATCTCTCCAACCTTCGGCCATGCAAACCTTGGTAAGCCTCGGTTATAACTGAGGGTTTTCTCCTGCAATTTATGTTGTGGTGGTTGGAAATATGGGAGCTTCCTTATGCTGGTTTTGGACTCGGCCTGGGTTTATTGTTATGTATTTGCTTCTTGTTTTTTTTTATATATACTACTTGTAAAGCCTAGAGGTTGTTATGTGCAAAAGTTTAAGGCTGTTGCTGTCGTGACTTAGGGTTTTTGAAAGAGATTTTACATCCTGGGAAGATGTAAAGTTTTTCTTTTGATTACAAACTCGGCTTTAAGTCGTGACATTACTGTTCAACCATTGGGTGGTTTCGTGAGGTTTTTAAGTGGTTTTTGTAGGAAATGAAAAGACTGTCCATTTAGCAAATCTTGTAACATATGAAGGGTTTTTTTTACTTACTATGAAATGTAATGGTTAAAACTTTGGTTTGCGACTATTGTTTAGACTTACATAAGTCATTTCGATCAGGCTTAAGCCTCGTCAGATGTTATAAAAGGCCATAGGCCATTATGCTTATTCCATTTCTTGTCTGTTTAATTTGTTTACAGTGTTATTTTAATTTAGATTTTATTTTGTATAACTGTTTTTATAGTAATTTTTACTATTTGATTTTGCATAGTGTTATTGGATCAATAAAATATTTTGTTTCTCTTAAAATGGTTATTCTCTTTGGATAACTTACAGTTCTGTATTTAAATGGTTTTTCAGAAATAAATTTAGCTCTGTATTTATTTTATTTTTAATAATAATTAAATTACTGCTGCTAGGTTTTGTATTAAAAGTAAGAATATAAAAGTTTGTTTCAGAGATAAATCCTATCTCTTGTAAACCCTAGATGATTCTTAAGGGCTGCAATAAAAACACTCATGTTTACAGAAACAGAGTGTAGTTGTAAGCTTGAGTAAATAATTGTAATGACCTAAGAAGTATTGGCTAGGTTAAACCCTAAGTAAAATTTTATTGTTCCTATCTTTGTTTATTAATATTTATTTATTGTATGTGTAATTAGTGTTAATACTAGTAATATTTCTGTGAATATTATATTTACTAGTGATTATTATATAACCTACTCCTTTCCTGTAATTAGATAATACAGTTACTTTCAACAGAAAGAGCAAGTACAACTAGATTTCTGTAAATAAATCATATAAAACTATTAGAAGTAATTATTTGCATTTTACATTTAGAGTTAATAAACAAATCTACTTATCTAACTAAGCAACCAGCTGTACTAGAGTACTACCTTATAAAAGGCGTGGAAAAATACAGTTTGGTAATTTCTTTTCCTTTCACCTTTCACTTAGCAAAATCTCTACTGTTTTAAATATAATTTGCTAATCATTAATTTTATCAATAAACAATGCTCTTTCTTCTTCATAAACCCTAATAAAATAATAATATGCATATCCTGAAAACTCGTAATCTTTTTCTGAAAACAATAGATAAACTATAAATAAACCTAAACAAGTAAAACCTGTCAAATAGATGAGGCGACAACAGCTTAAGGAGGTTGTTCCTCCCAACCAACTCCTGGGAGAAAGCTTAGTCTGCAATTTCTCAAGACCCCCGAGCTTGTCTCCTGGTCCTCCTGGTAGAGTACTGGGTGAGAGATGTAACCTTGAGATCCTCTATCACTTTACTAGATATACAACAGTAATTCATCCCTGCTCACAGCAGCAAGAACTTCAGCTTAGAGTAGCTGCGCAAGTTCAATATTTAGCATTCAACCCCTCAAACTCACTTCAACAAGTCCCCTCCATCGAATTTCTCATGTGCACTTCATTCACTCAGAATGATCACAATTCTAGAATGAGCAACCTCAGTTGTCTTCAATGGGAAGTTTTATATCAATGGCTAGGTATTCTGGGTCAGTTTTTACTTAATGAGCCACCTGCTCCTATTCCACTTTCTTCGAAAATCATGACCACAATTATAGGGAAGTTGCCACCTGCAACAGTTAGAAGTAGTTTGAGGATGTTGCCACTTGTCAGTATACTCTCCACCTAGTCTCCTCCACCAATTGACCAGTTAAAACTCATTTAATAGCTTTTCTAAGCTATTGTCTCATCATTTATTTATTTATTAATAAAATATTCTGCAATACATTAATTATCCTTGACCCCATTGGGTCATCAATTACAACTTTATCATAAAATATAACATAATGTTCCTCAATGACATTATTTTTTTTTGCAAATTGGGGCATGTGACAGTCAATGTGCTCCACAATTTGGTTTTGTATATTTTTTCTCTTGGTTAGATGAAGAGAATACCTATGTAAAAATATAACCTTGGTCTGCAGCAACTTTTGGCATGGAAATAGGTTATGGTTTGACTTCAAGCTTTGGTTGCTTGCACAAAGCTAAAAAAACATTTGTCTGCAACAACTTTCGGTATGGAAACAAGCTATGTTTTGACTTCAAGCATTGGTCGCTTGCAGATTCTGCCCACATATATTGTTTTAGTGATTGTGTATGGACAAAATCCAAGTAGGATGTCCATTGTAGGGAGGAGAGTCAACATGCTAAAGAGAAAATGTTTGAAGGAAATGACCGGATACTTGATGGATATGGTTAGCAGCAGAATGAGAAGAAACTTGGACAAGCAAAGGTGTAAGTGCATGTTGGGAGAGTGTGAATCACAGAAGGTGGGACAAAGGGAGCTGAAGGTGTATTAAGAACTATTATGTTGTTATGTGGGTCTCTCATGTGTTGCATATTGTTAACACATCGAACATAAGCATTCAAGAAATCCATGCAAATGGCCTTGCTCTGGAATGCAGTTGCCCAAGTTGTGGTTAATAAATGGATATTTGACTTCCCTTTAGCCCCTTATATGTTTATTTTAGCAATCGATGCAATGGTAAACCTCTTGGCCAAAGGGATCAATAATGGTTTTGTAAAAATATAATGATGTAATGCTCTTCCCCTTACTTGATGAACAAAATATAAACAACATTCTTGTGTCAACCTATTCTGCAAATATTTTGTCCTGTAAAAATTGTTGCATTTCCTTTGGGATTGATGAGAGGCTTGCCAAGCTACCCATTGAGTGTAGTTGGATTCAACTAGGATCCTTTAATCTATACTTGGGCATCCCCTTTGGAATTGATGATATTGGTAAATATATGTGACAATGGGTTTTGGACAAATTCAATCGTAAGATCAATTTATGGACTAGCCATGATCTTTCCCTACATGTTAATATTAAATAGGTAAGAAGTACCACTTGGTGGATTGGTTGTCACTTTCGCGACCCGCCTCTCTCGAAGGTTGGGGTATTAAGAATTTGGGCTGGTTTAGTCTCTCCTTGCATTTGAAAAGCTTATGGATCGTCCTTAAAGGGACTAGTATCTAGCATCAAATCTTGTCCACAAAATATTTAAAGAAACACTATGTGGTGTCTTGGATTCGTCAAAAGTCTTTTTTTGTAGATGGTGTCTCGGTGATTTGGAAGGGATTTCTTCTTACACTCACCTGGGATGGAAGATGTCTCTCATGGCAAGTGGGGAATGGGGTCGATACTCTCATTGGCTCGGATCCGATCGTGGGAATAGACACCTTGACTGTATTCCCTCCGGATCTCCGTTAATATCTCGAGGATTATGGCATATCATCCCTGGCACATGCCCGTAATATTTCACCTGAGGCTCCGGGATACTGGCTCGCTGCAAAGGATTTGGAATTGGGGGGAGAGTGGAAATTATTGTGGGACAAATATATCTCAGGGATTGAACATGGTAGAATTAGACTCAATCATCTGCACGATTCTCTGATCTGGACTCACAATCGACAGAATGGGGATATCACTACTACTTTGGGGTATGATCTTATTTGAAATTACTTTCTCAAGCCCACCTTGTATCAGACTCAGTTTTTGGACCTCCTATGGTCGTTCAGCATCCCTTCAAAAATCAGGTGCTTTATTTGGCTTGTTGTTGGGAACCGCATTTTAACATGGGATAATCTCATGAAACGTGGATGGTTGGGACTTGGTGGGTGTGCCCTCTGCAGGAATGGTGAAGACTCGGTATGACATCTCTTCATCGATTGTATCATGAACAAGAGGGGTTTCTCCATCATTTGTGAGCAGTTCTGTATTCCTCCCTTATTAAATTGCTCTGTTAGTTCTTTTTTAGAACTCTGGTATAAGAAATTCTCAACTCACTCTGTTTTTATCTATCTACCTCTTTTTATTTATTAGAGCGTTTGGAAAATGAGAAACAGTTGTATTTTTTATGATAAAAAGGTTTCAGTGTCTAGTATCATCCAACAGGTGGAGTATCTCTTTCACTTATACCCTGTTCCGAAGCTGAAGAAGAAGATAAGATGTATTGGAATCAGACCAAAGATCTTTTATCCTTGTGGCTTCTTTGATGGGGCCGTTGTAGGGAACATTGGTGGTGTTGGGTTTGTGCTGCTACTGAGTGACTCTCACACTCGTGGCTTCTCTTTGGGTTGTGGCATGAGCACCAATACTAGGGCAGAACTTCTCGCTCTTTGGGCACTTCTTGTTGTTTCAAAGAATTTGGGGATCCCTCTCCTTACTATCTTTGGAAACTCCTTAGTCATTATAAATTGGGCAAATAGGAATGCATCCTTGGATTCTCCTAGCTTGGGCCATTGGTGCAAATACATAAGGTCCCTTATGTATAATTTCTCTCGGTAGACAATCAAGCATATCTATCATGAGCATAATCAGCAGGCTGATTATCTTTCAAAGAAGGCTTTGGTTTTAGATCCTGGATTCGGATTCTTCATTGAGTATCTTGATGGCATGATCATTGATCATGGGAACTTTTAGCTTTTTTAAAGCATGGTGCTAGGACTCAGTCCCTTATTTTTTGGCACTTGAAACTTCTTTTTCTTTTTGATGGACTGGATCGAGTCTTTTTTTGAAGAGACTATTAGCCTTCTTATTGTGCTCAGGTTGGATAAGCTTGTTTGTAAATATTTGCTCTTCATAGATCTGCTCGATCTCTCTTGGGAAAATGTATTATCGTTCTTCTTTGTTGAGCGGAAGTTTTGTTTGCTTGAAGGTTCATGTGTTTTCTCCTTTGCTCATGTAGCAAGGATTGATGGATGTACCTATATATCTTAGTGATCAGAGGGATTCCCAAATATCATTGTTTACATAAGATTGCAGCCTGGCTATGAAGGCTGGATGTATATGATGTCCTTTGATTCATAATATGAATATCAAGGTCTGGTATTTTTTCCTCTTGAAAAAAAAAAGGTAAGTATGTTTTGGCATTAAAAATTAATCTTCTAACATTGTTTTTATTTGTTTGTGATTACCTGCAAAGTATACATGTTGAAACTTAAAACTTTGTAGAACAAGATGCTTTTTATCCTCAATTTTTATTCTAAAATACTCTCCTTGTTTAATATTTTCCTAACTATTATCATTTTTACTGGTATTTACATAAACACCTGCTGGATTTTGTACTATGAAGCTTGAGATAGAAAAGTACCAATTGGCTTGTTTAAGCAAGCGACAATTACATAGTGAGATGTAACCCCAAAAGAAACTAGTCGAGCTGGTGCAATTGTTGTTAAAGAGTTGTAGTAGAGCCCGTTGTTTTATCCATCCACCAACTGGTTTCTTGTAAATGAAAGTCCATCCATCATCTAGCGGTTGCGTGCAAATGAGACGAATGGGACCGATTTGCAATTAAAGAGGGCCATGGAGAAGTTGTTGCCATGGAGATTGATTAACTGGGACCAATCTATAGTTGAAGAAGGAGATGAAGATGGCGTTGAAGTGGAGATTGCAAGAAGACATTAAGGTATCAATGAAGGGTGTGCACATTAAGTGGCAGTGAAGGCGGTGCAGTAAAGTGGTTCAACCCTGCAGGGCAAGAAGGCGGTTCAATAATATCGATGCATCATATATAT
>LPNX010762073.1:898737-919306 GCA_001517045.1 Pseudotsuga menziesii
GTATAATAGCCAATCAATGCTAACTAAAAAACAATATACATTGTCTATTGACAAGTATAATAAGAACTATTTTTTAAAAACTATAGCTTAAAAAAAAACTCAAATTGAACAACAAGTATGAAGTATCACTGTAGCACTACAATTAGTAAATACAACGATTATAAAAACACCAATACTAATGGCCATATACACTTTTTATGGAAGCCCTCATATATTGTATCTTTGTAACCATACAATAATTATTATAATCCAACAAGAGCCATGTGGTGGCAATGTCCGCTAGCTTTACAACCGACTATGAGTAGGAGTTTTTTTGTAATGGAAACATTAACTTGTTGAAGAAGTTGTTTTTTGCACTTAATGAATAATTTTTAATGTAAATGAATATAAGATGCATTTTTCAACAAAAAATCTGAAAGTAAATTAAAAAATGTTATCACCACCTATGAGATGTATTTTTGAAATGTGTATACTACAATGATTACTCCAGTAAATGACCTATTACAAGACTTTGAATCTTGGGTTAGACCATGTTGTAATGGCTGGAATGGCTTGAAATTTTATGAGACTTCAATTCTAGATAACCAAAGAGTCAAAGTGTATAAGTTAATGATGTCACCATTAACTTATACACTTTACATTGAAATTAAGTGGACATAATACATGCCAAATAAATCATCGTGTTTTTTTGTAAGTGAGAAATATTTTATTAACATCAAAGAAATACAGTTACAACTGACATTACATCATTTCTCTTGTTACAACATATTCAAATGGCACATAGGTTAGAGACCAACTGTGTTAAGCAACCCATCCTGACACTGCACCCCATTACAAAAGATTCCCTTAACAGAACTACTTACCAAATGAATTCCCTCTTATCCCTAGGGTAGACAAGCAAAACTATCATTCTGACCAAAAGGACTTCCATCGTGTCTGAGGGACAAAAAACCATACTATCTACCATAAGACCACTAGAGACCAAAAACCTACTTCATATGAAACACGCTTGATTGAAAACCAAAAGATAACATGAAATGACCCATAACTAGACCATTACAGCATAATATATAGAATATTCAGAAAACCACCAGACTTCTTACCACCATCCTCCATCGGGTTTTCAGGATGAGGGGTGGCCAAGGGGGACAAAATCCCAAAGAACTACAGGCAGAGGTCCATCTTTTGGTTTAGTTTCTTTAGGTTTGCATCAATGCCAGCACACCATTGCGCCATGTACTCCCGTAAATACTCTGTTCCCTCCTTCTCCCGGGTCGAGCGCCCGATGAGGTTTTTCATCACCTAGAAGAGGGTGACCGATATTTCATACAAGATAAGACGGTCCGCATTGTGACCTGGGTCCAGGATCCAATCAACCAACTTTCGACATTCTTAATGGAGAGTTTCTCGGTCCAGTTCTTCCCAGAGTTGCTTCTCTAAGTGGTTGTTTTTTTGCTGAATCTCTAAAGGAAGCTCCAATTCAAACATACAAGATTCCCACATGGCTTTCCTCTGAGCTCGGGTTACCCATCCACTATCGTCACCACCACTTAAGACTCGTTTCCCTTTGCCTTTACTTGCATCCATTATTTTGGTTGTTGCTTGGCTCAAAATAACAATGACCCGTCTCAGACCCTACTACTCTCTATCTAGAACAACACTTGACGCTACTTGCCAACAGGCTCGATGAGCCTCTCCGCCACCTTGGGATTCCTTAAATGGCACCTTCCAATTTTGGATATTGATTTCTGTTGAACCTACCATGATGATTCGCATGTTAGCCGTAGTATTGATCGAATCAATCTCATTCCTTAACCCATGTTTTCCATTTATCTCCTTCATTGCTGCATGTATTCCTTCTTTCGAAAGGGACTAACCTCGATCCTAATCTATTACCAAATTAATACTTGTACGTAGAACTGCTGATGTCACCTCCTTTATCCCTACACCACACATTTGTCTTAGTAAGTGGAAGGGAATGCCCCTTGTCCTTCCCGCCCTACTTCATCACTATTACGCATGTCCTGATGCAGGAGGTGAGTACATGTGTCCAGTGTAATCACATCTGCCAGCTCATTCCAGTCTCTAGCCTTCTTAGTTAGATGGGACTCCATTCCAATATTTATGAACTTGTATGCGACCTTGTTTCCCGCCATCCTGACATGGTTGAAGCGTACTACTAAGCCCTCCTCTAATATTTATTTAAGCCTCTCAACCCTGATTTGTAAATGCCAAGACCTTTCCACCTTGGTAGCTTGAGTTCCATTGAGCAGCTTTGTTGCCATGTTAATGACCAGCTGGGAATCCCTTTCTATCAGGAGTGACAACCAACAATTCTCCTTTGTCATTTCCAACCCCTGAATAAGTCTTTCAAATTATACAACATTGTTTGTCTCCCATCGGATGAACCCCAAGCTGAAGTAGAGCATGTTCCCTTTGGAGTCCCGAATGATGCACCCATACCCATCTTGACTTGGGTTCCCCTTCGAGGCCCCATCAAAGTTAAGTTTATAGAACCCTAAAGGTGGAGGACTCCAAAGATTCATGTTTGAAGGATTTATGTTTGTACTCTGCTGGTGGAAAATTCCTTGCAGGGGATCTGACAGTCCCCAGTCTTCCAGAATGATTGCTTCAAGACCAACTGCCTCCCAGCCCACCTCCCTCCATGTCTCTATTGTGATAGTTTCTTGCAGACGGTACACAATGGTTTCACATACTCAGGAAAGAGGCCACAATTTCCCTTGAAACGATTTGATATTTCTCTCTCTCCATATTTCCCATAAAACAAAATGAGAAAATGTTTCCCATAGTTTGTTCATAATGGGATTTTGAAATGGTTTATTGGGCCATTCTGTGAGGGTCCAGTCCAGGTTCTATCTAATTCGGTCCAGTCTGCAGAACCTTGCTGCTCCCTGGTCCCAAAGGTTGGAGGAAAATGAACACTCATCCAGAAGGTGGCCTGACGTTTCGTCCACCCGCTCACAGAGACTGCAACGGTAAGGCCCAAGCATCCCTCCCTTTTTAAAATTTTCTCCTGTTAGAATTTGCTTCTACATTACTATCCAGCTAAAAATAGTTATTTTAGGCCAAAGTTTTTTTTTCCATAATTTTGTCCATTTTGAGTCCATTGGTTGGTCTGCTGCTTCTGTCAATAATTCATAGGATTCCTTGATTGAAATAATACCCTGTGTTTTGTAGCCCCATCTGAGTTTGTCTTCCCTAGTGTGTTTTATTATCTGTCTATTGACGAGGGCTTCTTCCATTATGTTGAATTCCTCTACCGATCCTCGTTGTTCCCACCACTCCCGACTGGGCCAAACTCGAAAATCAGTGTCAACTTCCTGATCCATCCAAAGGTCCTCAACCTTTGTAATTCCTTGGTTAGTACACTTCTAAATGAGCTGACAGATACTGACATCATGACCAAAGGGTGGCATCTATTTCCATGATTCTTCCCACAACCTTGTCATTTAACCGTTTCTGATTTCCCAAAAGCTACGATCTTGGACAATCAAACCCCCCCTACACGCAGTTTTGTAGATGTGAGACCATAGAAGGTCTTCTGAGAATCTTATGAGGTCCCACTAATCCCAATCCTCCTCATATTTTATGTGCCAGACCTTAGGCCAAGGATCCTAAGAGTGGGTCATCCATATCAACCATAATTTTTCTCCCCCCACCATATTTGCTAGTTCAGGGTCCCGAAGGCCAAAGCCCCCCTGGGTTTTTGGGGTGCACAATGTGTCCCATTTTACCAAAGTCCACTTATGATCATTAATGAATCCACTCCATAGAAACTTCCTCATAATTCTCCTTATCTCTTTCAAGATAGGTTTCAGAGCTGCTAGGGTAGAACAGAGGTATGTAGGAATAGCCTAAAGAACAGATTTAACCAAAACCAGTCTACTTGGAAAATTTAGGTATCTCAAGGTCTAGCTCGATAGATGTTTTTTCATACTATCCACCAGGTCCACCCACGACCCCTTTTTAGCCATAGAAAAACTAGTGGAGAAAAAAGGTATTTGGATGGAAGGGATCTCTCCTGGAATCCCAAAATATGACAAATATTACGACGAGTGATGCTATGTGTGTGAAAGAAAAAAACCTAGCATTTCTGATTATTGGTCTCCAAACCTGAAGCTTTACCAAAATTTGTGAGATATTCCTTAAACCTCCGAGCTTATTGGACCGAAGGATGCCCCATTAGCATAATATAATCCACAGATTGTTGGTGGGTTTGCTTCTCTACACTTGGATGAACTCTAAGGCCTCCGAGGTCATTGTTGTCCCTCATTATCGACAAAGATTTACCCAGTCCTTCATCTATTATGATAAAGAAAAATGGGGATAGAGGGTCCCCCTGTCTTATTCCTTGCGAGGGCTTGATGAGGTCAGACATGCTACCATTCACTAAAATAGAGAAAAAGGCTGAAGAGACTAAATTCATAATCCATTCTACCTAGTCTAATTGAAATCCAAAATCACTTAACATACCTCTCATTAATCGCCAGTTAATTTTATCGTAGGCCTTAGCTATGTCCATATTCACCATCATGCCTAAGATTTTCCTGATTTTAAGGGAGTGAAGCATCTCATGGACTAGGATTATGAAATCCGTTATCTGCCTTTTTTCCACGAAGCATGATTTCTCTTGTGATATCAAGTGTGGGAGAATAGGTTTGAGACGATTAGCTATAACCTTAGTAATAATTTTGTATATCACATTACACAAACTTATAAACCTAATTTTTTTGGGGGAATCTACTCCCTCACACTTTGGAATAAGAGTGAGAAACGTAACATTCAAAGGTAGCAAGATCTTGCGAGAAACCCTAGAATCCTCCACAATTCTCCATACTTCGAGCTTGATCAAGTCCCATAAGTGATGGAAGAAATTTACGGTGAAGCCATCAAGGCCAGGGGCCTTCCCTACTTCCATATGGAAGACTGCTTCCTTCACCTCGACCAAGGAGATAGGTCTCATTAGGAGATCATTATGCTCTTGAGAGACTGGAGAAGGAATGAGCTTGGTAATGTGCTCAATGTCTCTTTTTCTGACCGGCCTTGGATCCATCATTATGTGTAGTACCCTGGTTTTGACCCCAATTGCATTAAATTATAAATGATGTAAATAAAGTTAATAAGTCATGGTGTGGAGCTCAAGGCAAAGGCCCCGCAATAGATTTAGTGTTTTATGTTGTGGCAATTAAAATCGATGTCGATGGTTATCATGCTAGCCAATGGCACAATATAATTTTTGGCATCATGTAACTATTTAATTAATAAAATACCCATAACTAGCTATGTCAATGCAACATTAAAGAGATGGGGGCATGATTTCAAAAGGAAGGGGGGGGGGGGATATTCAAACCCTTGAGCCAATAGAGCAAAGCCAAATGTTAAAGGGAAAACCCATAAAGTTGTCAACTACCCATTTTGTTTTTTGTGCCCAGTCATTTAGAAATTGGTTGAGGAAGTTAATGCATGGGGATGGGAAGAGTATGGAAGTCAAATTCGTATTGGGGAGGCCACCCATTTTTGGGAAAACAAATTTTGACTTATGGTCCAAGTAAATACTTGGAAATGGAGGCCCAAGCCATTATTCACCCATGTGTTTTCTTACTCATGCAGCTGTAGATAGTTGGGGCATTATGATCCCATTTTTTTGCATTTTCTCCATTTCTACATGCCCATAAATTCATTTTTGTTTTACTGAGGGAATGGGAAGAAGAGGTTCACGATTTGGGGGTTTTAAGGGGTCATTGTTGTCTTTGTCACACAGCTAGAGCTTGTTGTGCATTCTTCCCTCACGTTTTTTGCATTTTCCTCATCTTGCCATGGCTAGGAAAATCTGTTTTTGGGTTGCTGAGTGAATGGCCAGTAGAGATTCATGATTTTGGGATTTATAGCAGTCATTTTTTCTCATCCAATGCCCATAATCTTTGCTGAATTCGAATTCCTCACTCAAGGGATTGATTTTCCCATTTTCCAATCCATTTTTGGTTGCAAAGTGTTTTTACTCCATACCCAGAAATCTGTTTTTGGTAATAATCAGTGGATGGGAAGATAGATCCATGAATTGGATGTTTATGGATTTATTTTTTTCCCTTGTGAAGCCCATAGGCATTTCAGAAATTGTATTTTCTCACTCAGGGTTGTTTTCCCTTTCACCAATTTCGTTTTTGGCCCTCGGGACGTTTTTCTACAAACCTAGAACCTCTGTTTGGCTGTGAAGTGCGTCCTTGTGTTGGCTTGGATGAGTAAGTCCAAGGAACCCATTTGTTAGATGGTTTGACTATGCTTGGATGTGATCGTTGGCTTGGCTAAGTAATTCCAAGGAACCCATATGTTATTGTCTTGTTGCCTTAGTAGCCTGTGAAACCCAATTGTTTATTGGCTTGGCTGGACAATCTGTGAAACCCAACTGTGTGTTGGCTTAACTGTTATGGTCTTGCTGTGTGTAAGTTGGCTGTTCCCTAGTTCCTTGTAGAAATCATGCCCAGCTCGGGGGTGGCATTGGTGCTGAGATATTAATGAGCACACTGACCTACGGTTGGGTGGAACTTTGCAGCAACATAGCCAGTTGTGGGGAAGCTTCTTCTCAAGATAAGCATTTTCTTTTGTTTAACCTTTGTAATATATTTGTTTAATGAATGTTTATGAACATATATAAATCTTGCAATGTGTTGCTTCCGCTATATTTTCATTTGTTATGCATCTGTATAAATTTTATTTGCAATGCATTTTGGTTTATGTTCATGGGGATAGATTGCCCATTCTGATAGAGAAGCAACAGTATACATCACGTCCTCTCCATTGTCCAGATGAGGGGAGGGGACGTGACATTATGTCTTCAAAGTGATGCTTTAGACTCACTTATATTTCTTCCCGTGTTTCAATCCTAACTCCCTCAGGGTTCCTTAGAGAAAGAATTTTGTCCTGCATTCTATTTTTGGTGACCGAACGATGAAAGGACGTATTTCTTTCTCCCTCCTTGAGCCACTTACTCCTATATTTTTGACGTCAAAGAATGTCCTCCTACCTTTCTCATTCCTCAATTTTAGCATTTAGATTGGTTTCTTCTTTCTACAGGTTAGGAGTATACCCTTCATTCATTCCTTTGGATTGAACCTCTAGCAACCTCGATCCCAAGGATTTTTTGTCCGCAAATATGTTTCCGAACTCTTCCTTGTTCCATTTTTTTAATATTTCCTTAAAGAGTTTAAGCTTCTGTTGAAATGGGTACATGTTCTTGTTTGGGCCTTCACCGAATTCTCCCACTAGGTCTTAACTTTTTCTACAAAATCTGGATGCGCGGACTAGAATTGTTCAAACCTAAAAGGTTTTTTGAATTGAGATCCCAAACCACTCCACCTTAGCTCAATTTGCCAATGATCTGACCCTGCTCCTGGGAGAGTTGTTGAATGGAGTTCACTTCCCCACTCCAATATATACTCTGAGACTAGGAATCTATCCAGGAGGCAGGCTATGTGTCTATCCCCACATCTCTTATTATTTTAGGTGAACCATCCTTCCCCTCGAAGAATGTCCATAATTTTTAGGTATTCGATCGTGCCTCAGAATGAATTGCATTCCTCATCTAACCTGCATCTTCCACCCTTCTTTTCAGTTAATGAAGTTATACGATTAAAATCTCCCTCGATGACCCAATGTTTCCCACCCAGGATTGCATGGATCTCCCAATTGGTATCAATGAACTGCCTCTTTTCTCTCATTGAATGGGGACCATAGAAATTTGTTAACACTCCTTCGACAGGGAAACCCATGAACTTGAAGTCTGCCAAGAGAGAGCAGTGGGCACCATGGAATCCATGTAAATGAACCCTAGTGGGATCCCACAGAATTCCCATGCCCCCTGCATATCCCCTCACATCGATGCCCATGCCTTCACTCCCCTTCCAGATCCTTTTCCAAATTTCCAGTTTCACGCATTTGGTTTCTTGCAGAAAAACCATAGCCGGATTATCTTTCTTAATCTTTTTATGAAGCATCTTAGTTTTTTGGGGGCATTTTAGGCCCCTGATATTCTAGGATAAAATCTTCATTAAACAAACAATATCTTACAGTCCTAGGGTCACCTTGATGGTAGGGTAATGAACTGATTCTATCAGTCTCCTCCCCGCTTCTGCTACTCTCTGCTTGTAAGACTTCCTCCCTATTTTCTTACTAGTCTCTTCATGTTTTTGCTTGTTTTGCTTATGGGAGCTTGGACTTATCCCTAGATGGTTGTTCTCTCTAGCCCTGAGAATGGCCTCCTTCAGCAGATGAACTTGCTCCTACAGAATGTACCCTTTTTCTTTCTCGGTGAAGGCTTGCTCGATCCATTCCAGATCTAGCTCCTCTATGTCCATATCCTCCGCTTCATCCTCAAGTTCTGACTCAACTTCATCCTGGGTTCGATCTTTCTTTTCTTATGCGCCTAGAGTGGGTTGGATCTTCTCGGTTTCTTGGATTGAGTGGTCTCCCTGCATAGCCTTTGTATGTTTTTCTAGGGTTTCTTCCATAATGTCCTCCAACACTTCAAACTTATTAAATACATAGGCCTTCTTAGTAATTTCTTGATGATCTTGCTTCCTTTCGCCTCTTTTTCTTGAGCAAACCTAGGTAAACCCTTGGTCACTTTTTTCCTCCTCCTTCCTCGATGAGGGTTTTGGATGGTTTGTTGGGCAATCCCTAAATAAATTACCATATTCATGGCACCTTCTACACTGAAATGAGATATGCTCATAATCCAGGGGTTGGACCCAGTCTTCGTCTTCCTATGAATTTTTTATTGCTTTTGGGATCTCTTTGGTCATATTCATATATACGCATATCCTTGCATAGGTTGTGTATCGCTGGACCTTGGTCTACTCTAAAATATTAATAAATTTCCCCAATGTGTTCCCCAAGTCTTCCAGGATTTTTGCGTCCCAATATTCCCTTGGAAGCGAGTACAATTTGATCCAAACTAGAGCCACCCTCATGTCTTCCTTCTTTGGGAAAAACTTTACCTTCTAGGGCCTAAGGAATAGTCATACAAAATAGAAAAAGTATGGACCACCATCCATTACTCGGTTCTTTTCCTACATATGGAAGAAGATAATGGTAAAAAAAACCTTGGATTCTAATTGTAGATCAAAATCATCTTTAGGTTTCCAATTGGAATTCATCCACCAAACTAGGGATTTCTCTTAACGCTGTAAACCCACAAATTTCCCTATTAGGGCATGATCTTTCATGTGTTGAATATTGTCCCTCGGTTTTGAGGACTTAACTTGCATCGTAGGAATATTGGCTTCCCTTGGCATGCATTTCCCAGGTTTGCAATCGAAAAACCTACCCTTATGACCCGAGCCATGATCTAGGTGGATCAAAATGTCCTCAATATGTAAATCTAGAGCATTCGAAACTGGGGGAGCCTGCATTCCCCCCCGCTTCCGCCTTCCACCATTTTTCCGTCAGATCTCCCACCTGCGTGAAACTCCGTCAGACCTTCCACCTTCGATCCAGATCTCAGAGCGCTTTAGATATCACCAAAAAAACATAGTTATTTAAGCTATAATGTCTGCATTGAAATTAAGTGGACATAATATAGTTCAAGACAATAATAGTTGTTTAAGCTATGGAGTTTTCCAATTGAAGAGGTGAATCAAATAGTTGAATGTTTTATAGAGAGATTACAAAATACTATCCCTATTAGACGCCAAATACTCAAGTTGCATTTAGAAGAAGGAAGTGTTCAAGAATCCAAGGGTAGATGTCCATATCTATAGAAGCTTTTTTATTCATTCATTTTATAGAAATTACAAAATCCTGTAACATTTTTGAGACCTAATTACTTTTTGTATCTAAAGAATGGAAGTGTTCTACTATCCAAGGGCAGATCTCTATGTGCTTTAAGGTGCTTTTTCTTATTATTTGTGTGCATAATATTAGCACAACAATAAGTTAAGTGGCTGGTGAATGTGGATAGGCATAGCCAATGTACAACTTTTTGAAAAATGGAAGATGGTTTATACAGAGAGTTTTCATGTATATAACAATGACAATAAAAATATACGTATATTGTAATAATAAAACTTAATAATAACTTAGGGTAAAAACCCATAAATCTCAGATAACAAATTTCCCGGAGTCTAAAATTTGTGAAGATGGATCCACATCACGAATCAAAAGTGCAAAGGTAAGTTTTATTTGACCTCAAAGTACCAAAAAATCTATGCATAAGAAATCCCAAACCAAAAGATTAAAAGAACTTCTAATACATTTATTCTATGGTTAAACCTCCCTATCCACTTGATCTTCTGATGTTCATATTAAACATTCCAATCCTATTTTGTTTTCATGTAATTATCCCTCGGGTTAATTCATGTAACCCTTTTTTCCTTATATTAATAAGATCATGCTACTAAAAAATAATTGGTAAGAGTTTAAAAATATGGATCTCTACATAATAAAGATGGATCTTAGGTAGCGATCATAAATCAAGTCAGTGTCTAACTTCCTTAATTATGTTTTTAGTTGCTCAATATGGAGTCCAGACCAATTTACATGGAATACACAAAAGGTTATTATTATGTTTTATGTCCTATTATGCTTACATAATAAAGTGAATTGATGTGAAACACAATACAATGGCAGTAGCTTTCATCCATCGCTCGCCTCTTTCCCTTCTCGTCATACCACAAGTAACAAAGACCGCATGATCTAATGAAAATGGATTACCAACAAGAGACCATTGAAATTGCAGATAATCGTCAGACAAAAGGACCAGGAAATATCGTCATCATGAGCCACACTATCGATACTACTTCCTAACTTGAAAAAATTGAAAAAAAAAAGAAAAAACGTATTATGATTAAAATAAATTTTAATTTACAAAACTATCATATACTAACAAATATCAAGGATGCAAAATGCAAAAAAAGTTCAAAGGCTAAGAGACTATTAAATTTAGATGGTATACAGGTAGTAGTCAAATTTGTACTTATGTGGGAAGGCATCTTTAATGGCTTTCAAATTCAAACCTTGTTAGTGAATTATGCTTTCATTGTCCTTCATAATAAATATATATGGATTTTGATTGATTTAAATGGAAAATACAAGATGTTAAGAAGTTGATATTAGTTTAGGAGTTGTCTTAGCTTCACCAAACTTCAAATATTGCAAAATGCATTTTACCTTTACTAAAAATAGCCGAAATACTTGAAAAAATCACACCGTGGAGTTTCCAGGTAAATAGAAATATCAGATATGTTGGCTTAACGCCTAGAAAACAGTGTCTTACCTTCTACTCATGACCTAAAGTTTATGATATTAAAGATATATGATGATTCCTCTAAGAATTTTTCATCTTGATATCATCTCAAGTCATGTTGTTGAATATCGAATTGCATTGTATACACAATGTTATGGGAAGGATTCCTAACTTTAGTGATCAATAGTATTTCTCTTACCTTCTATTACTTGATGATGTTTCTTCCCGAAATAACATAGCATAAAATCCTAGGGTTATTTCTCTGTCATCACCATCTTCTTATCTAATAACATATCCATTTAACAGGGCATGGCTACCAGTGGCTAGGAAATATTTATTTTGGCCTTGATTTGGCTACCCATTTCACTTATCAGACATTATCTGTTTTCGTTTTCTTCCACAGTAACTTACAATTTGTTAATTTTAATTGTGATAAAGGTGGTTTACCAGCCTTGCATAATGCATTGGTCTTGGTATTTGTAGCGTTGCAATGTTTATTAAAACTGACAACTATATGTTGGCATGCTTATTAAAACATACGAAGTCCTTAATAAAAGAATAACTATGTATATACCACAATCATATACTCACTGCACACTTCAAAAACAATAAATAAAAAACGACAGACACAACTTACCTTGAGTAGTTGTGTGTTTCTTACTTTTGCATGCTCTACAATACCAACTACTCCCTCCACAAATCGTTATAAATTAATATTATGATTAATATTATGTCATTAACATATAATTATAAGTTAATATGTATTACGATAGGTTATTATAATTTAAGATTATTTGCCCTATTATTAACTATTATGTCTAATCATTAATGTGAGACATACAAATTTTAATAGATGTCACTTGTATTATTGGATTTTCTATGATTGTTAGCTTTGAAGTTCTTGTTGGTGAGGATATGTGGTTTAATGGGTACTATCATGTCAATCATAAAAATTCTTCTCATTTTTTAACGATCAAGTCCTGGTTGAAACAAGATCTTTCCACGGGACCATGTTGTTAACAACATGGTATTGTTAGGTATTTCACATGAATGGGTTATCATGGCTAGTTGATTCTCTCTATAACGTCTAACCATCAACTTAATCCCTCACCATCATCCATGGTCATCGTTAAGTCTAATTAACTATCCACTAATCAGAGACAAGTATTATTATTACCATTAACATGCATTTATAATTGTAAATAATTAATTTAAATATTGGAACAAAAACAAAATGGAGATGAACAATAAGCATAACACAGACAACCACTCTAAGACTACCCAGTCACAAAATTGAGATGAACAATAAACATAACACTTGTCGAGTGGCCTCCCGGGACCAAATAATGTTGATCCTAGTGCGATAAAGCAAAAAGAAAGAGTACATTTCATGCCATCCAGAATCGACATCATGGGAAGCAAGGGGAGCAAATAAATTACTCTGTGAATCAATTATCTAGTCGTGCCAGGCATTTGGTCTGCGAATTCATTCTAAAAACAAAGGTTCTCTGGAAAATATACGTCCAACAATATCTTCTAGGAACAATTATGGTATTTATTATATTCCATGCAACATCACCAAAACTATAAACATTATGTATTTCAACATTGTTTTTTCAAAACCATATGTCAAATGCAACACTGAATTTATTGCTTCAATAATTATACTAAGATTATTTGGGAACCTTTTTAATTTAAAACCTTTGTGTCGCAATATGATATTGAATGTGAGATAAAGGGTGGTTGAACTGATTTATGAAAGAACCTATTTTAGTTTTTAATGTTTTGAACCAATGAAGCTAATTTAACAATTGAAAATAACTAAGCTGGAGAAAAAGGTGTTGACTTAAGTGTGCATTAAAACCCAATTCCTATCCAATCATTGATTAAGGAAAAAGACACAGAGATTCAAGTTTTGAAGAAAAAGCTGAAGGTCCCTGATACTAAACATGTACAAACTCCTGATCTTATAGCAGTACATGAAGGAAAAGAATAAGTTTGTAGGAAAATGAAGGACTATAAGGAAAAATTGGATCAATCCTAGTAGGAGAATTCACTAAAGGAAAATGAAGGACTATAATGACAGCTTTTGGCATTAGTTTATGTGATCCTCCTGAATCCAAAAGACAATTATGTATCATTTGTTCATGAATAGTTAGTGTGATGTAAAAAGGAGGTGATGCACCTGCTTCATTTTCAGTTTTTTCTGCCAAGGATGATCCAATAAAGATTTTAGGACTTTCTTCTTGTAAATTCACTGTATCAGAGTGAGGCTGACTTTTTGTCGAACCAATCATTTTTAGAACGGAATTTTTATAAGAAGGATTCTTCATCAACTCGGTGAAAGGAATAGGGATCTTGATTTTGCCTAATTCATTTTCTAGGTTAAAATTATGCAATCTTTTATTTACCTCTTCAACTTCCAGTTTCTTCTTTTGTTTATCCTGAGTTTTTTCTTCTTCTCTAACACAGGATCAGACTGTTGTTTAGGAGGTACAACTACCTTTTTCTTTAGATTCTGAACTACTTGCTTTGGACTTGACCTCAAATTTAAAGTTTTCTTTGGCTCAGTCTGGTATGTATCAGCAGTTACAGCAGTCACTTCAAGATTTAAATCATTTTCTGTTTCAAACATATCAGCATCATAATATTATGAGTTTAAAAACTCTTCTTCAATGACAAAACCCTTAGTTAACTGCTCTCAAAAATAATTCATATCCTGGTCTATATCCTCAAAGAACACTTCCTCTTCAATTTCTTCTTCATCAACTACATTATTCTAAAGTGGGGGTGGTACTTTTTGATCCTCAAATTCTCTCCTTTCTCGCTGAATATCATTATTTCTTCTCTCTCTGGGAATGTAACGAGGCACAAACTATCTTCTGAATTGGTTTGGATTATTAGGGTTTCTATCACCCTCTTGAACAGGTTTGTTTGAATTCTTCTCTAATTCCAACTTGTTTAATTTTGCTGTCAAGATCTTAACTAGGTTGGCCATTTCATCAATTTTTCCTTCTACAGAGTGGGATGTTGAAACCCTTGGAGTTGCCTCTTTCTTTCCCTTCCTGTCATATATTTGTTGAGTTGTATTTCCCTTCAATCTATTGGAAGCTAATATATTGGACTCCACTTCTAATGTTGCATCTTGCATGTTCAGTAAAGTAACAGGTCTTCTTTCTCTTAAAAGTAGGTAAAATTCATGATCAAACGCATTGGCATATGTGAGTTTTGCAGATTTTTCTGAAGGTTTTATCTCTACAAGAATTCTGCCATACATTTTATTAAATCTCTTCGAAAAATTAGCTATGGTTTCATCCTTCTTTCTCCTAAGGGCTCCAAACTCAGTGATGTAATATCTGTGATCCTTGGTATCACCCCATTGTCTCATGAAAAGGTCTTGAAGCTCTTCTATGATAGTGATAGAATTTGCGGGAAACTCCCTGAACCATTTTCTGACCTCTCCATCAAGACTCTGTACAAACATCCTCATCCATACATCCTTGGCCTCAATATTCTGATTGTCAGCATAGCTGAGAAAAGCATCCCAATGCTCCTTAGTTGTAGTTTCACCTTGTCCATTAAACCTAGGCAGGTATTTTTGGTAATCACCCCCAGGAAGTGCATTCAAAGGCTGATGCAAAACTAAAGGTGCATACCTAGCTGCTACCATTCGGTCCATCATGTCTAATGGCTGATTTTGGGCTGCCATCTTTAAGTTAATTGGTTTAGGTGATGGAAAGACTTGACTAGAACTTGGTTGAAATGGATTTTTACCAACTTTGAGATGGAATAAAGGGATTTTTCCAGGAGATATTGTCTTTTCTTTCTTAAAAGATTGAGGATCAATGAAAACTTGAAAATTACCAACGGGAATTGTAGGCTTCAACCAAGATGACTCTTGTTCTTCCCCCCTCAGAACAGAAAAAGGTGATGCAATATCTAACTAATTAGGGTTACATAGGGCTGGTGATGACTGAGACCTTCTGATTTTTCTGGCTGTTTTCAATATCTGTTCTAGGTCTGAAACACCCAACTGTAAAGGTGAACTAGGTCTGTTTCTTGTTCCAACTCCCTTAGTAGCCACTATGAAATACTGGTGAAAAGTAGTCTTCTAAATTTGTTGGTTTAACTTCACCTCTCAAAACTAGTGAAATGATAAGTATCCCAGGGAAAATAGGTTTTCAACTTCATTACCTGGTAACGGCACCAAATATGTTAGTGCCAGGAATTGTTCCCAGAATACAAGAGAACAAGCCAACACAATCTCAATAAACACAATAAAGTAAAATAGGGTTTTTTAGGGTTTTGGTTGAACAGTTTGAAGACAAGAGGGAAACCATTAATAAGACCAAAGCAAACACTGAATCATGAGCATTTGAATGACTGAGATGTATAACATATAAACCATAATCCAGCAGAATAAACACAATATTGAGTTTCACCCATAGTTAGCAAGCATTTCAAGCATAAAAACATTAAACAGGAAATGAATATACCAACTGAGTAATTAACACAAATTAGAAATGAAACCAGTCAATAATCAAAGGGGAATATAGTGCATATATTTCATAGTTCAGTCATAAAAAACACACAAGAGTCTTTACACTTAGCTCATAAACAAAGCCTGATAGTCTCCCCTTGTCAGCAAAAATCGAATCATTTGTCTTCTTTCAGACTTACATTTATCTTGTTCCTTCCAAAACAGTTGAATAACTAAACCCTAACTGCTTTTAGGCTCTCTATCGAATAGTTCAATCTAAACTATCATTATACAAAAAATAAAATGATTTTCCAAACTAACTAGTAACTACTCTTCTTAACTAACTTTACAAGTCTTTCGCTGCTTCAGCTAGTAAAGCAATTCCCTCCAAGGCCTGAGCTTTCCTTATAACTTTCAAGTGATCTGCCTCCAAGTCTTCAATCCTCCTTGTTATCTCCTCATTCTGCTATGTCAGCTCCTGGATAGTTTGCTTTAGCTTTGTGAACTGATTCTCTGTTTTCCTTTTCCTTTTAAGAGCTTCCCTAGAAACTGGAATCAATTTCTGGTAATGACTATTAACCTCTTCCAAGTCTTCTCTAACTCTCCTGTTTGCAGTAACTAATCCATCATTATTTTCATGCATATATTCAATTTGATTCTTGTATTGCTTAATGCTTCTTTGCAGGTGTTCCTTTTCAGAATCAATACATTTGTCTCTTGATATTGTTTGCATCCCTTCTGGTGTCCATGGGATTTTTCAGTTTCTTATAGATTTATTCATCGTCCTTCATAAGCTCTATGGAGGTCATATGAATCTCTGGATGTTCTTCAGCTTCAACATTGTAGTGAACTTATTCTTCAATTATCTCTCTTTTCTCCATACAGGAACTGTTTACATCATTTTGCTGTTGTTCCCGAATCATCTGATTTCGAATCTCCATGAAAATGTCAGAGATCTTAGTATCAGTAAAGATAGATTTATATTTTAACACTATTTGTTTTTAACCTTTCATAACTTCTTTGCTGTCATCTTAACTACCATCCAATTTCTCTTGAGATGATGAATCTTCTATTACTATAACCTTTTCCTTAGCCAGTTTGGGATTTAATAACTTCTTCATGTTTAACCTAAGCTTGTTCTTCAGCCTTGCCTTGGGTCTCCAGACTACTCCAACTTCTCCTGACATTTTCAGAACTTTTCCTTGATGAGTTATTGAAGCAAATTCAACAACCTTCACTCTTTTCTTTCATGACATTGTCTCCTCTTCAAAAAATACTGTAATGGGGCTCTACTTCTGTTCCTTAACATCTTCCTCTTCACCTTGATTTGATTCTGTAGGTAAAACATCTTCCACTAGCTCAACTTCTTTCATCTCTGACTGTAAAACATTGCTTTCCTCAACACTAACTTGCTATCCAAACTCAATGTTTTCATTTTCCTGATTCGAAGCTTCTCCTGGTTTATCAGCTTCTTCATCTTTGACTATGACTTTCTTTCTAAGTTTCTTAATCAAAGTTTGACCCTTATCTACCTGTCTCTTCTGAGACTGATCCTCCTTCTCAGTTTTGAAACCTTACCAAAATAAGAAGTATTCCCGTGGTTCTCTCTTTTCTGCAATACGGAACTTATGATCAACTTTATGAGCCCATGGTAAAAAACTAATTGTTTTGTATGATCTTGGTGTTCTTTCACCCTACATGACATCTTCTATAAGCTTTTCAAAAAGAATAGAGGAAGATTCATTTTAGATTCATGACTGAGATGTTGAAGGAATCTAAAATGATACTTAAACACAAAGGCAAATCTTTCCTCACAGGTGACATAGCTTTGTAAGATTTTGATAGACTCAATCCACTCAGGTTTAAAGTTTTGAATAGGAACACCTTTTTGGCAGTCTGCTACTACACCTGGAAGTAGATATCTCTGAGCATCAATGGTGAAGGGCACCTTTTTGAACCAGAATTATCCCTCATCCAGAATTCCTGTTGATTCTTCTAGTAACTCCCTAGTTAGTTTGAACTTCAAAGTGTCAAAAGACACTACATCCTTGTCTAAAGATTGAGCAAACTTGTAAGAAACCTCTGAATGATAACCTTCAATATTTTTGAAGAACACTAACCATCCTACTTCTACAAACAATTGTGCACAACCTGGAAAGTTTTTGACCCAACTTAATTATGAGGGTTCTGCTCTATTGGTCTTTCCATTCCTTTTCATTTTGAAATATTGTCAAACAGCTTCTATAAATACAACACACTTTGACTGTATTTTAAGCTGGAAAATACTTTAAACTTCATGACTAAGCATCCATCATTTAGTATCAATTAGATTAACAACGAATAATCTACCCTCAATTTAATCATTAATCTTCTGTTTAGAAAAACCCCAAATTAATAAACCTTGGAAATTAGTTCGCAGCCTACCTGTAAAATGACTAATCCAGCTGCTAGAATCCTATTCACCTATCTATCAGGTGTTGAACCGCATGACCCAATCTTCTCTGACCATTTTGACACTCTAGATGACCGATCTCAAAAGCCCTAATTTTACTTTGTTTCAAAATTCTGATTTTCAAGTATTGATTTTTCACCACGATCTCCACCTGCTCTACGTGCATTTCAGGAAAAAGCGTGATTTGAAACACCTTTGTCTCATTATGCTATGCTATCATTATTGCCTCACTTCTGCAAGAAACCACCATGATTCTCCTTCATGATGAAACTCACACTTGTCACAGTGATTAATATTTGAATGTTGCTGCAGTATCGACGTCTCCCATCACTAACAACTAATCTTTCTTGGCATCGGTGATCAGAACCCCAAGACTAAACATATCGGCGCTTCCAATTACTAGCTTGTCGGGGATCAGAATCTGAAATCACTAATGCATCGGAACCTCAAGATTGAGTGCTGTCGCAATGTCGATGCTTTAAACCACTAGCTTTGCAATCGGTGATCGGAAGCTCTAGCAACTATCTCGTCGGAGCTTTATACCGAAATTCTGCCATAGTATCGGTGCTTTAAACCACTAGCTTCGCGATTAGCGATCGAAAGCTCTAGCAACTATCTCGTCGGAGCTTTATACTGGAATGCTACCGTAGTGTTTGTGCTTTAAACCACTAGCTTCATGATCGACGATCAGAAGCTCTAGCAACTATCTCGTCGGAGCTTTATACCGGAATGCTTCCGCAGTGTCGGCGCTTTAAACCACTAGCTTCGTGATCGGCGATCGGAAGCTCTAGCAACTATCTCCTCCGAGCTTTATACTAGAATGCTGCCATAGTGTTGGAAAAATAGAGAACTAAATCTTTGAAACATTGAATAATGATTTTTAACTTGCACGACTTTCTTGTAGTGCCTGTGTGCATTTGTTTTTGGCTTGCGCTACAAGAAAATTCAAGTTAATGATTTTCAAAAATTAATCTCATGATATATGTTTAAACTTGGTTTAGCATTCCTAATTAAACTTTTATGTTATTTTTTAGACTTTTTAATCCATATAAGCCTTATATAAGCCCTTTGATTATGAAATCAAACCAAAACCTGTAAAAATGAACTAAAAAATCAAATAACATGAAAGCCAAAGGGAAAAAACTCAAACTATCCCAATCAAGAAAATTTTCTAGGAATAAAGAATAAAACCAAACTTTAAAACATAAACAAGAGTATTAAAAGATGGAAAACAAAAACATGACCTAACATCTGGCTCCTGTTGCGGGATGAAGTCCTCCCTGTGAGGCTTCAAGAACCTTTTGACCAGTGCCTTCTGTGCTGCTACCTGCTAGTCTGCAAAATTTTCATTCGGTTATGAAGTCCTTATTCTGTTATTCACACTGGTATATACAATGAAAGTCTAGTATCCATCTCAAAAATAGTAAAAATGCTTGAGGAATCGTCCATTAACTGGATTAGACAGTTCCTCACCCTCCAAAGTTTGTAGTACAAAAGTATTGTTTTCCAGAAACTTCGATATTATGAAAGGACCGAACCAAAGGTTATCAAACTTGCCATGCTTTCCTTTCTGCTCACTAGTACAAAAGCGCGGATTTTTCCACGTTTCTTACTTTTTGGTGTAAAATCCGATGTAACAGGAACGAGGTGTCATTGATGATCCATGCCTAGCCGTCGCTGTATCCACGCCTGGACTCTTAGACGTCACTGTATCCACGCCTAAACTCTTGGACGTCGCTGTATCCACACCTGACCGTCTATATAGCGACGACACCGTCTTTTGTTGACTTTTTACAACGGTCAAGTTATATACTTGGTTATATCACCACTGGTTATATCACCACTGGTTATATCACCGCTGGTTATATACTTGGTTTGTCTGGGTTATTCGACCATTGATTTTTTATATGAATCTCAATGTCCATGGTTTTTGTTGTTGATCTAATGTGTATCTAATGTCATGATCACAACTATCATATATCCTACCTTATAAATCTTTTATATTGCATCTCAATCATTTGAAAAACCTTTACTCATTTTTCCATGTTCCTTGTTATATATCTGTAGTAGCCATCTTCTTTTCCTACCTAATTCTTGACAAAAAGGAAAATTTAAATAGGAAAAATTTAAAATAGACAAAAAAATAAATAAGATGAGTAAATTGTAAAACCCCAAATACTATCAATCTTTTCTTCTACAGTTGATGCTATAAAGGTAAAACACTGCAATCTATATTATATCTCTCATTGCATTCCTATGCCTAGAATATTCACCAAGAAATTTCCCTTGGAAATTTCTCCAGAATGATTAAATGGGCTTTAAACATTCACCTGGCTTTAAATGGGTATTTTAATTTAAAGCCATTTAAAGCCAGGCA
>LPNX010762110.1:2945-23783 GCA_001517045.1 Pseudotsuga menziesii
ATATTGATATTAATGTTATGAAAAATAGTTTAAGACATCAAATTTTTAATACTCCAATGGAATTATAAATAAGATTATAAATCATACTTTATTTAATTAGAAGTTGTTATTTGAGTTTATTGAAAGTGACGTAAAGTCCAATAAAATAGGTTATGATATAGTTAATGAGTCGATGAAATGGATACCCTCACAATTTACACTTTTTATTATAGACTATAAATTTATGACTAGTGACATTTTGTTAGAATTATAATTATAGGCATTTATAGTTAAAACTTAGGGGTCATGATAGTGTTGAAGTAATTTATGTGATATAAAGGTAAAATGTTATTAATAATTATATATGCATTAATGTTCAAAAGGAATAATGTGTGTTTAAAAGGGATGATATGTGGTTTGATTAAACTGATATAGTTAAGGTTGTGACATAAAAGAAGTAGTATGTGTGTATATATTTATTGTATTCTTATGGTGACTTATAAAGTAGTTGAATTATTAGGGAAGTATAATTAGTGACTACCAAGATTGAATGACAAAATGTGTTGATTCTAGACATATGGCTCTAAAATAAATTTTCCTTCCAAATGATTGGTTTTACATCTAGAGAACCCATAAATAAATTTGATATGCTTATGACTATTAGAACCATGTCTAAGGTATGATCTTTAAATCATAGGGATCTATAAATAAATATATATTGTCTAATTTTCAATAATGAGGTGATTATTATGGTTAGATGTGTTGTTATCACTATAATTAAGAATGCACGGATTGTAACATACTCATACAACTATCCGTAGATATTTGGGGTACGTTGTGGAAAAATTAAACTTATATCTTTTGGGTACACCAGTTTAGTTAATCCCATTGAATAATGAGCTTAACCAATCCCAAGAATTATTATATTAAAAATACAACCATTCCCAAAATACATATTATATATCTTTTTAATTTTTCGAATATGATCCTTAATTAATAGTGTAATGTCCCTCTTATACACCCCAAGAAATTCGGGTTTTCTGAATGTAAGATGTACTCATTCTTCTGGTGAGGAGCTCAAGGCCAAGGCCCCGCCAGAAGAAAAATGATAAAATTAATATGGTCTAACTTCCTAGTTGTAGGCTTAGGACGTGGACACAGTTTCATGACGGGAAACATAAAGAATAAAAGAAAAATTTATTGAGTAGGAGAAAAGGAAAATGGTTACGGAACCATTTCCTTAATGCCTTGGTATCATGGACACACTTAAGCAAGGAGGTTCTAAGGGTGACTTGTGGGGACTCGACTTCGCAATAATTATGCTATCTAAGAAAATGATGGCAATAGAATTTTAAGTACTTGTGACCTCGACTAAAGGGGAAACAAGCTAAGGACGATTTTTGTTGAGGGATGATATGACACCAAAGAAAGATATCATCCCAAGTGCACCCCCGATAAAGTTCAAATGGTGATATACTGTTTGCTTGAACTAACGCACAGTAACCTATTTTTCTGTTACTAAATCCTTAGTTCACCTAAGACACTATATGACATCTATATGTTTATACATATATAGAAATACTTATAACTACAACTATTCTTGTAGTAACCCTAAAAGCATAGACTATTACGTATCAAAGCGAAAGCAAGAAGGGGCTGGTGTTCTTTATGAAGAAGTTGTGTTTCCTTCGAAAATTGTAGATTACTCATTTATGAGTAAGAACTGAGCAACCAGCTGAATTAAGGAATGTTTCCTGAGATTATGCTGGGGTCTTTACTATTCGGTTGGGGCTTTCCAAAATTACCCAGCGATATAGGAGGAGCACATCAGTAACTGATGCCAGCTTTTTAGCCTTTTAATGGGGGGAAAAAACATCCCAACCAGGAAGAACAATCCACCCCATACTATAAATATGAGGCTAGCTCAAGACTGAGGGGGGATGGAGCATCATTTGTTGAGCTGTAGGGAATGGACAGTTTCGCTAGGGAGACAACTATGGGATCGAAGGGGTGACAGCACAAACACTCATCGCGAGTTGGATAAGAAATAAATCAAGAGATAGAAGGAACAATATCCCAGCACTTAACGCCGGGGAACAAATCCTTCAGACACCTGCACGGATGCAGATCATGGGAATCGCTTTGCGCTTTACTGCTTTCTATCAGGCAGAACGTAGGAGCTACTCGGTCTAAAAGACGGAACTGGAGGGTCCATTTTCACCAATCGCGTGACTTCAGAAATCTGAATTGGAAGATTAGGTACGAATTTCCACCTTTTATTGTATTCGAGTCACTGGAATCTCCTTGTCTGCGTTTCCTATCTTGAAAGGGTCGTTTCCTTGTCGGCAGTTTAGGATCTGCAAACTCAGGATGTTTTAGATAAAAGCAAGATCGGATATGAGCGTAGGACAGTTAATGTTTTGTCCCTGTAGGTGTCAGTCCAAAGTAATTATTTGCTAGACTCAACCTACCTACGACGTGATCCTTCGATGTTCTACCTCCGTGAGCTTAAAAAAATATTTGATCGGGTAAGATCCCTCGACATCAAAATAAAACCTATGGTTCTTGTTTTTAGTTGCAGTAGGCATGAAGGTTGTTTGCGTCTCGACTTAACCTCATTACTGAAAAAAAACTAACTTAGGTTTCACTCATAAGCTATTTGCTGTAGGACTGGTCATACTTGGTTGGATTAATCCTTTAGTAAGGATTCCGAAAGGTACAATGTTTTGGACCTGTCATCAGGTTCCATATTTCAGGTTTAATTTAAAACCGCGTTAGCATTTTTATTTTGCCTTACGGTGCATCTTGACATGTTGAACTCGCATCTAGCGCCCCATGTTTGTATTTCTTTTCATCTATGGATCTAGAACCCAGAATAGATGCGATTACCTTGCTGCTTTCCTTGCTGTGCATTTTAGTATGGTGCCCTTACATCTAGTATTCCCAGTGGTAATTAATTGTGATGACAGATCCATATCCAACATAGTTGATTTTTACCCTTGAAACGCTTTCAACTGTGTGCTCCTTTGGGTGCTTTTGGATCTAGCATTTCCACTTCTCTTTTTGGATATCATTACATAGCTTGCATCGAGGTTACAGGTATGCATTTCCTCTAGCCATGATTCGGAGCTGTCTTTAGAAACTCAGACTTCGATTTTTGTTTAGGATAACCACGGCATGTGTTTCCATCACTTACGTTTGGATCCGTGAGATTTTGATTTTGGTTATATATGTGTGTGTACTAAGTAAGGAAAACCTTATGTTTTATAGATATGAGTCTGTTGAAGGAAATAGGATTCCTTATGGTTTAGATCATAGTAGTATATTGTGAGTGAATAAGGAGTAACTCAGTCCCCTGTATTCATGCTATTTGGGGTGGCCTTAAAATCTTCACATGAAACCATCTTGTCGAAATGATTGGACTTGGTTGAAAGCCCTTATATCCAAAGGGGGGAATAAAAGGGTGGGCCTTTCAATAAGGCTATTTTAGAACATTTCTTTTGTCCTTTATGATTGTGGAAATGACGCAGAGCTGGAACTGCGGTCTTGTAATATTTATTTGAATAAGTTAATGGAATGATTGCAGTTTGGTGGACGTAACCCCAGGTTAGGGGTGAACCACGTACATTGTTGTCTCTGTGTGATTGTATCTTCCGTCATTCAGTTCTGGGTTTTACTGATTTGCATATGATTCTTTTAAAATATCTCATATATGCTACAATTAATGATGTTAAGAAAATATTGTTTATGCATTGATCTATCTTTATAAGCTAGTTTGCAACATGATGGATGCTCGAATTTACAGTCCTCTAGAATTGCATAAAGTACCAATTATTACAATGTGTATGTCTGTTCCTTCTATGTTTTGAATTGAAGTTTTATCTTGGAAAACACATAAATTGCAATGCCCTATATGTTGAGTTGCAAAGGGGGAAAGTGTTACTTAATTATTACTTTATTGAAAACAAGTAGGATTTAAGGTACTTGAAAAATAGAAACCACCTTATCAGTTCATAATTACAAATAAACCTCGGGTTGGGTTTTAATATGCATTCCTAATGAAGTGTCTTGAGTAATTTCATATCTTAATCGATGGTAGGAGTGCATGGATAGAGTTTAAACTTAATGTTCTGATGAAGGGTTTACAAGTGGCTATTCATCACCTACCAGTCCTAAGGATATTTATTCATAGCATAAGTAGTTGTTCAAATCAAGTTGCTTGGTTTACTCTCGATATGTCTCAGTAAGGTTAATAATAATATTGGAATATTGAGGACCTTCAATAATTACATTAACAAAACTGTTATATTGTGGATCAAATATCTGTAAAGAACATGCTATGGATGGGAATTGGAGTGCTAAGTCTCACCTTTCAATAGTTAGTGATAACTAATGAATAATCAATCAGAAGACCACCTCTCTAATATAAAAGAAAAGAATTCTATAACTCTGCACTAAAAAGATAAGAATTTCTTATGAAGATTTGTTTCGAAACAATAATAACCTAGAGACCTGCAGTTTAGTTAAGAGGATTCAGGTCTTGGATTTCATCTTAAATGGATATGATTAGGTTGTATAAATTTCTTAAGTTTGTTTTGACAGCACAAAATCTTAAATGGATCTTAAGGGGAGGGGGCGCTATTACAGGATACATGGTGGCTAAGGATTTTCCAATAAACAAAATTAATCCTCTAAGAGAGATCCATGTTGTTCGTCAAAGCTTAATATAGATGAAAATGTGGTTAACTTGAACATTGGATTATGTATCAAATGATAAGCTGATTTCTACACCAGTACTCTGCTATTGTGGGAGCCACTTAATCATGTGAATACCAGAAAGCATAATGAGCTTGGTTAGTTTATGTTATCTCAATGACCTGGATGAAACTTGTATGGTTGGTTCTGTCGAGGATGATGGTTGTACATGGTTGAATGATTGATTTTTGCAATGCATGTAGTTTGGACATTCTCGAATTTGATTGTACATGTTTTCCATTGAAATGCCATGTAAGATTGGTCACTGACATGACTCACAATTGTTGTAGTAACAGCCAAAGTTCAAATTTTCACACCCTTTTTCACCCATGATGTCTTTGAGGTATGAGGGGTACGTTACATATGGTATCAGAGCTAAGGCCGAAACGCTCGGGCCTATTGGGATTAAAATGCTGCCGCATATTTCATTTTAGCTAATGATTGAGTTTTGCTAGTGTTAACAGAAATATCAAGAGATCCACATTGTTCAGCCAATCCAGGTACCTTGAGTTGTACCCAACAAAAATGTTTATTGACCTTGTAGTTGTGCAGGATAAGGAGGGACCTCTCCTCAGATCATAAAAGATGGTAATTATTTCTTTTGCACTTCTAGGTTGAGCCGACCACAATGAATACATACGTATTTGGTTAATTTATCGAATATTCTTTCGAAAGGAAGTGTGAATGGTTAATATGATTGTTTTGTCGTTTTAACTGCACAATAAAATTATTGGTAAGATATAAGAGTTGTCATTGACAAACTGCTGGTCGGTAAAGGTATCTTCTGAAAATGGGGATTTAAATTGTTGCTAATGACATGATGTATGTGGATTGTAATATAGAATGATTAGTGTTGTTTAGAAAGTAACATTAAAGGGGTTTCCTAATACCTAAAGACCTAATGAGTCACATTTCGCTACTGTCCTGTAATTGCAATCTAGATAAATAATTTGTTGAACAACCAAATGCAAGTATCATGGCCTAGGATACTAACATAATCATTGGTTACTCGATCTACTCATCATGGTTTGATGACAACCATGGCATACATCTTAAACTAGGTTTATCTTACCTTAAAATGTTTTTATTTTTGTAACCTCTCGGGCATTAACACTATTGAAGAATTGTTTTGCTATCTAAATGATCGAGGGTATAAATCTTAAAAAGTGAATGTGGTCGGTCCTCCAGCAATGTTGCACTTAACACTGGTATCTTTTGCTTCAAATCTGTGTTCATTGTCTATTGTAATCCGGTTGATAACATTGACGACAAACTTTGATTATGTTGGATTGCCGATGCTGACCTTTTGGTTGGATATTCGAATGAAATCCTTATTTGGCTTCCAAATTAAATCGTTTACATAGGCATCAATTCTGAATATGTTGTTGTGGGTGATTGCTGAATATTATACTAATTGAAATCTGATTATTGATGGATTTCCTTTGACTCTTATCGATTTGAATATTAAGGATCTGGTTTAATGCTTAAAGAATGCTTGACACATTTCTTCACCTGGTAGTAAAATGGAGGATCGAAAGTTGATAATGATTTTTATGGTAATAAATCTAGTAATAGAGGTATTGAAGTTTTGTGTTCTAAAACCTATTGCTTGTTCACTAAAGTGACAAATATAAATGCAAGTCCCACAGTATCTCTTTTGAATCCTGACACTGTTGGATTGAGCATTGAAAATTCTTGAAGAGATAGATTGACAAATGTGCTTTTGATCTATGTCGATCTTGCTAGGGATATTTTGGATATTAGTAAATGATGTGGTGTTTATGTGTAGTTACAAGTACCATCTTCATAATTAAGAAAATGAATTCTTAGAGTCATGCTCTTATTAGTGAACATTCTGGAATTGGTTCCTTATTGCTTGGATTGAGTCTTGATCTTGAACTATCTTATGTTTTGATTTGCCCATGGCTGGGGTTTTTTTTATTTTTATTTTGGGCATTGATATGCTAATAGACCATTTATTGCTATCATATGTCTATTTTTAGATTCTAGCAAGAACCCTAGAATTGAATTCTAGCACTAGATTAAATGATCTTGTTGGTAGTCTTGTGAATGAAACCATCAAGAATTTGGGAACATTGTTGTTGCTTGGGTGATGTTAAGATGGGCATCTTAAGAGCTGATATGGATTTGATATTGATTAATAAATTGATGAATGCTCTATAATGTGATATGCTAACATGGCAGGATAGGCCAAGAACATTAACTATTGGAGCCAACCATTAGGAAATAGATGTTGCCATAGATAAGGAGGTTAATTATGGGTATTGTTTTACTTAATATAATTGCTGAACCTCGAGTGTTTTTATAAACAAAGGCTAACTGTTGATGATGTTGTTGGCATACTGACATTACAGGCTTCACCAAGATTATGACCATTGCTACATCGAAGTACATTATGGTATATAAACCTGCCTGTGTATGTAAGTTATGCTCATTTACTCACAAAAGGAGTAAGGAGTAATTCTCTTGTTTTGTTTACAAGTATGTGTAGCTTGTGAATGACTATTAAAAATTGATACAAATTATGATAATTGATTATTGAAATTTTGGCTTGTCAATGAATGCTTTGACTCCCTGTGTAGTTGATTCATGAACTGATACAATGACAATAAAGTCATGAAAGAACCCTAGAGTGCGCGTTGCAATAATCAAAGTTAAAATTTGTACAAATGTGAACAAGGAAAATTTACATGCTGCGTGAGCACAGTGGTGTTAGGCAAGTAATTGCTGCGTGAGCACACTGGTGTTAGGCATACATGCTGCAGGAGCACAGTGGTGTTAGGAAAGTGATTGCCGCATGAGCACACTGGTGTTAGGCATACATGCTGTAGGAGCACAATGGTGTTAGGCAAGCGATTGCCGCGTGAGCACATTGGTGTTAGGCATGGGGTGTGGCAAAGGACCTAGGCAAAATTTGGACATCTGGAAAGACAGGACGCTGTTTGATGTCACTGAGGAGAGTAACCTCAGAATTATTGTAAGTCCACACCAGAAAAGGAAAAAGAAACTCAAGGCAGTTTGGAGAAACATAACGAGCATAAAAACATGTTAAATTACCTTTCCAAAAAGACTGTTACAGTGATTAAGGTGAGAAATGGTTCCTCAGGCAGAGGACAACCTGATTGACCAAATGTTGGAGATAAAGCCAACGGAAAAGGGTAGTAACCATGTTTTATTTGCATTATGAAAATGATTGGAACAGCAAGAAATTGCATGTTATTACAATGCAAAAGAATCTATGGCATATGTTTAATTGAATTACAATTTTGAACATGAATTGCTGAGAAGATTTTTTGGCTAGACTCGAACCTTGTGCAGGTAATTGTAGGTCTTGAATGATGGGGACTTGAGAAGTACCAAAGGATCTCCAGGGTTCAGAATGAAGAGATGAAAAGAAGAAAAGATGACTCAGGATACGAGGGAAATGGTCGAAGGACAAGAACACCGAGGACGGTGTTAATTTTAGGGGGGAAGGATGTAATGTCCCTCTTATACACCCCAAGAAATTCGGGTTTTCTGAATGTAAGATGTACTCATTCTTCTGGTGAGGAGCTCAAGGACAAGGCCCCGCCAGAAGAAAAATGATAAAATTAATATGGTCTAACTTCCTAGTTGTAGGCTTAGGACGTGGACACAGTTTCATGACGGGAAAGATAAAGAATAAAAGAAAAATTTATTGAGTAGGAGAAAAGGCAAATGGTTATGGAACCATTTCCTTAATGCCTTGGTATCATGGACACTATTAAGCAAGGAGGTTCTAAGGGTGACTTGTGGGGACTCGACTTCGCAATAATTATGCTATCTAAGAAAATGATGGCAATAGAATTTTAAGTACTTGTGACCTCGACTAAAGGGGAAACAAGCTAAGGATGATTTTTGTTGAGGGATGATATGACACCAAAGAAAGATATCATCACAAGCGCACCCCCGATAAAGTTCAAATGGTGATATACCGTTTGCTTGAACTAACGCACAGTAACCTATTTTGCTGTTACTAAATCCTTAGTTCACCTAAGACACTATATGACATCTCTATGTTTATACATATATAGAAATACTTATAACTACAACTATTATTGTAGTAACCCTAAAAGCATAGACTATTACGTATCAAAGCGAAAGCAAGAAGGGGCTGGTGTTCTTTATGAAGAAGTCGTGATTCCTTCGAAAATTGTAGATTACTCATTTATGAGTAAGAACTGAGCAACCAGCTGAATTAAGGAATGTTTCCTGAGATTATGCTGGGGTCTTTACTATTCGGTTGGGGCTTTCCAAAATTACCCAGCGATATAGGAGGAGCACATCAGTAATTGATGCCAACTTTTTAGCCTTTTAATGGGGGGAAAAAACATCCCAAACAGGAAGAAAAATCCACCCCATACTATAAATATGAGGCTAGCTCAAGACTGAGGGGGGATGGAGCATCATTTGTTGAGCTGTAGGGAATGGACAGTTTCGCTAGGGAGACAACTATGGGGTCGAAGGGGTGACAGCACAAACACTCATCACGAGTTGGATGAGAAATAAATCAAGAGATAGAAGGAACAATATCCCAGCACTTAACGCTGGGGAACAAATCCTTCAGACACCTGCACGGATGCAGATCATGGGAATCGCTTTGCGCTTTACTGCTTTCTATCAGGCAGAACGTAGGAGCTCCTCGGTCTAGAATACGGAACTGGAGGGTCCATTTTCACCAATCGCGTGACTTCAGAAATCTGAATTGGAAGATTAGGTACAAATGTCCACCTTTTATTGTATTCGAGTCACTAGAATCTCCTTATCTGCGTTTCCTATCTTGAAAGGGTCGTTTCCTTATCGGCAGTTTAGGATCTGCAAACTCAGGATGTTTTAGATAAAAGCAAGATCGGATATGAGGGTAGGACAGTTAATGTTTTGTCCATGTAGGTGTCAGTCCAAAGTAATTATTTGCTAGACTCAACCTGCCTACGACGTGATCCTTCGATGTTCTACCTCCGTGAGGTTAAAAAAAAATTTGATCGGGTAAGATCCCTCGACATCAGAATAAAACCTATGGTTCTTGTTTTTAGTTGCAGCAGGCGTGAAGGTTGTTTGCGTCTCGACTTAACCTCATTACTGAAAAAAAACTAACTTAGGTTTCACTCATAAGCTATTTGCTGTAGGACTGGTCATACTTGGTTGGATTAATCCTTTAGTAAGGATTCTGAAAGGTACAATGTTTTGGACCTGTCATCAGGTTCCATATCTCAGGTTTAAGTTAAAACCGCGTTAGCATTTTTATTTTTCCTTACGGTGCATCTTGACATGTTGAACTCACATCTAGAGCCCCATGTTTGTATTTCTTTTCATCTATGGATCTAGAACCCAGAATAGATGCGATTACCTTGCTGCTTTCCTTGCTGTGCATTTTAGTATGGTGCCCTTACATCTAGCATTCCCAGTGGTAATTAATTGTGATGACAGATCCAGATCCAACATAGTTGATTTTTACCCTTGAAACGTTTTCAACTGTGTGCTCCTTTGGGTGCTTTTGGATCTAGCATTTCCACTTCTCTTTTTGGATATCATTACATAGCTTGCATCGAGGTTATAGGTATGCATTTCCTCTAGCCATGATTCGGAGCTGTATTTAGAAACTCAGACTTCGAGTTTGTACAGAAACTCGGACTTCGATTTTTGTTTAGGATAACCATGGCATGTGTTTCCATCACTTACGTTTGGATCCGTGAGATTTGGATTTTGGTTATATATCTGTGTGTACTAAGTAAGGAAAACCTTCTGTTTTATAGATATGAGTCTGTTGAAGGACATAGGATTCCTTATGGTTTATATCATAGTAATATATTGTGAGTGAATAAGGAGTAACTCAGTCCCCTGTATTCATGCTAGTTGGGGTGGCCTTAAAATCTTCACATGAAACCATCTTGTCGAAATGATTGGACTTGGTTGAAAGCCCTTATATCCAAAGGGGGGAATAAAAGGGTGGGCCTTTCAATAAGGCTATTTTAGAACATTTATTTTGTCCTTAATGATTGTGGAAATGATGCAGAGCTGGAACTGCGGTCTTGTAATCTTTAGTTGAATAAGTTAATGGAATGATTGCAGTTTGGTGAACGTAACCCCAGGTTAGGGGTGAACCACGTACATTGTTGTCTCTGTGTGATTGTATCTTGTGTCATTCAGTTCTGGGTTTTACTGATTTGCATATGATTCTTTTAAAATATCTCATATATGCTGCAATTAATGATGTTAAGAAAATATTGTTTATGCATTGATCTATCTTTATAAGCTAGTTTGCAACATGATGGATGCTCGAATTTACAGTCCTCTAGAATTGCATAAAGTACCAATTATTACAATGTGTATGTCTGTTCCTTCTATGTTTTGAATTGAAGTTTTATCTTGGAAAACACATAAATTGCAATGCCCTATATGTTGAGTTGCAAAGGGGGAAAGTGTTACTTAATTATTACTTTACTGAAAAGAAGTAGGATTTAAGGTACTTGAAAAATAGAAACCACCTTATCAGTTCATAATTACAAATAAACCTCGGGTTGGGTTTTAATAAGCATTCCTAATGAAGTGTCTTGAGTAATTTCATATCTTAATCGATGGTAGGAGTGCATGGATAGAGTTTAAACTTAATGTTCTGATGAAGGGTTTACAAGTGGCTATTCATCACCTACCAGTCCTAAGGATATTTATTCATATCATAAGTAGTTGTTCAAATCAAGTTGCTTGGTTTACTCTGGATATGTCTCAGTAAGGTTAATAATAATATTGGAATATTTAGGACCTTCAATAATTACATTAACAAAACTGTTATATTGTGGATCAAATATCTGTAAAGAACATGCTATGGATGGGAATTGGAGTGCTAAGTCTCACCTTTCAATAGTTAGTGATAACTAATGAATAATCAATCAGAAGACCACCTCTCTAATATAAAAGAAAAGAATTCTATAACTCTGCACTAAAAAGATAAGAATTTCTTATGAAGATTTGTTTCGAAACAATAATAACCTAGAGACCTGCAATTTAGTTAAAAGGATTTAGGTCTTGGATTTCATCTTAAATGGATATGATTAGGTTGTATAAATTTCTTAAGTTTGTTTTGACAGTACAAAATCTTGAATGGATATTAAGGGGGGGGGGGGGGGGGCGCTATTACAGGATACATGGTGGCTAACGATTTGCCAATAAACAAAATTAATCCTCTAAGAGAGATCCATGTTGTTCGTCAAAGCTTAATATATATGAAAATGTGGTTAACTTGAACATTGGATTATGTATCAAATGATAAGCTTATTTCTACACTAGTACTCTGCTATTGTGGGAGCCACTTAATCATGTGAATACCAGAAAGCATATTGAGCTTGGTTAGTTTATGTTATCTCAGTGACCTGGATGAAACTTGTATGGTTGGTTCTGTCGAGGATGATGGTTGTACATGGTTGAATGATTGATTTTTGCAATGCATGTAGTTTGGACATTCTCGAATTTGATTGTACATGTTTTCCATTGAAATGCCATGTAAGATTGGTCACTGACATGACTGACAATTGTTGTAGTAATAGCCAAAGTTCAAATTTTCACACCCTTTTTCACCCATGATGGCTTTGAGGTATGAGGGGTACGTTACATATGGTATCAGAGCTAAGGCCGAAACGATCGGGCCTATTGGGCTTAAAATGCTGCCACATATTTCATTTTAGCTAATGATTGAGTTTTGCTAGTGTTAACAGAAATATCAAGAGGTCCACATTGTTCAGCCAATCCAGGTACCTTGAGTTGTACCCAACGAAAATGTTTATTGACCTTGTAGTTGTGCAGGAGAAGGAGGGACCTCTCCTCAGATCATAAAAGATGGTAATTATTTCTTTTGCACTTCTAGGTTGAGCTGACCACAATGAATACATAGCTATTTGGTTAATTTATCTAATATTCTTTCGAAAGGAAGTGTGAATGGTTAATATGATTGTTTTGTCTTTTTAACTGCACAATAAAATTATTGGTAAGATATAAGAGTTGTCATTGACAAACTGCTGGTCGGTAAAGGTATCTTCTGAAAATGGGGATTTAAATTGTTGCTAATGACATGATGTATGTGGATTGTAATATAGAATGATTAGTGTTGTTTAGAAAGTAACATTAAATGGGTTGCCTAATACCTAAATACCTAATGAGTCACATTTCGCTACTGTCCTGTAATTGCAATCTAGATAAATAATTTGTTGAACAACCAAATGCAAGTATCATGGCCTAGGATACTAACATAATCATTGGTTACTCGATATACTCATCATGGTTTGATGACAACCATGGCATACATCTGAAACTAGGTTTATCTTACCTTAAAAGGTTTTTATTTTTGTAACCTCTCTGGCATTAACACTATTGAAGAATTGTTTTGCTATCTAAATGATCGAGGGTATAAATCTTAAAAAGTGAATGTGGTCGGTCCTCTAGAAATGTTGCACTTAACACTGGTATCTTTTGCTTCAAATCTGTGTTCATTTTCTATTGTAATCTGGTTGATAACATTGACGACAAACTTTGATTATGTTGGATTGCTGACGCTGACCTTTTGGTTGGATATTTGAATGAAATCCTTATTTGGCTTCCAAATTAAATCGTTTACATAGGCATCAATTCTAAATATGTTGTTGTGGGTGATTGTTGAATATTATACTAATTGAAATCTGATTATTGATGGATTTCCTTTGACGCTTATCGATTTGAATATTAAGGATCTGGTTTAATGCTTAAAGAATGCTTGACACATTTCTTCACCTCGTAGTAAAATCGAGGATCGAAAGTTGATAATGATTTTTATGGTAATAAATCTAGTAATAGAGGTATTGAATTTTTGTGTTCTAAAACCTATTGCTTGTTCACTAAAGTGACAAATATAAATGCAAGTCCCACAGTATCTCTTTTGAATCCTGACATTGTTGGATTGAGCATTGAAAATTCTTGAAGAGACATATTGACGAATTTGCTTTTGATCTATGTCAATCTTGCTAGGGATATTTTGGATATTAGTAAATGATGTGGTGTTTATGTGTAGTTACAAGTACCAGCTTCATAATTAAGAAAATGAATTCTTAGAGTCATGCTCTTATTAGTGAACATTCTGGAATTGGTTCCTTATTGCTTGGATTGAGTCTTGATCTTGAACTATCTTATGTTTCGATTTGCCCATGGCTGGTGTTTTTTTTATTTTTATTTTGGGCATTGATATGCTAATAGACCGTTTTATTCCTATCATGTGTCTATTTTTAGATTCTATCAAGAACCCTAGAATTGAATTCTAGCACTAGATTAAATGATCTTGTTGGTAGTCTTGTGAATGAAACCATCAAGAATTTGGGAACATTGTTGTTGCTTGGGTGATGTTAAGATGGGCATCTTAAGAGCTGATATGGATTTGATATTGATTAATAAATTGATGAATGCTCTATAATGTGATATGCTAACATGGCAGGATAGGCCAGGAACATTAACTATTGGATCCAACCATTAGGAAATAGTTGTTTCTATAGATAAGGAGGTTAATTATGGGTATTGTTTTACTTAATATAATTGCTGAACCTCGAGTGTTTTTATAAACAAAGGCTAACTGTTGACGATGTTGTTGGCATACTGACATTACAGGCTTCACCAAGATTATGACCATTGCTAAATCGAAGTACATTATGGTATATAAACATGCCTGTGTATGTAAGTTATGCTCATTTACTCACAAAAGGAGTAAGGAGTAATTCTCTTGTTTTGTTTACAAGTATGTGTAGCTTGTGAATGACTATTAAAAATTGATACAAATTATGATAATTGATTGTTGAAATTTTGGCTTGTCAATGAATGCTTTGACTCCCTGTGTAGTTGATTCATGAACTGATACAATGACAATAAAGTCATGAAAGCACCCTAGAGTGCACGTTGCAATAATCAAAGTTAAAATTTGTACAAATGTGAACAAGGAAAATTTACATGCTGCGTGACCACAATGGTGTTAGGCAAGTAATTGCTGCGTGAGCACACTGGTGTTAGGCATACATGCTGCAGGAGCACAGTGGTGTTAGGAAAGTGATTGCCGCATGAGCACACTGGTGTTAGGCATACATGCTATAGGAGCACAATGGTGTTAGGCAAGCGATTGCCGCGTGAGCACATTGGTGTTAGGCATGGGGTGTGGCAAAGGACCTAGGCAAAATTTGGACATCTGGAAAGACAGGACGCTGTTTGATGTCACTGAGGAGAGTAACCTCAGAATTATTGTAAGTCCACACCAGAAAAGGAAAAAGAAACTCAAGGGAGTTTGGAAAAACATAACGAGCATAAAAACATGTTAAATTACCTTTCCAAAAAGACTGTTACAGTGATTAAGGTGAGAAATGGTTCCTCAGGTAGAGGACGACCTGATTGACAAAATGTTGGAGATAAAGCCAACGGAAAAGGGTAGTAACCATGTTTTATTTGCATTATGAAAATGATTGGAACAGCAAGAAATTGCATGTTATTACAATGCAAAAGAATCTATGGCATATGTTTAATTGAATTACAATTTTGAACATGAATTGCTGAGAAGATTTTTTGGCTAGACTCGAACCTTGTGCATGTAATTGTAGGTCTTCAATGATGGGGACTTGAGAAGTACCAAAGGATCTCTAGGGTTCAGAATGAAGAGATGAAAAGAAGAAAAGATGACTCAGGATACGAGGGAAATGGTCGAGGTACAAGAACACCGAGGACGGTGTTAATTTTAGGGGGGAAGGATGTAATGTCCCTCTTATACACCCCAAGAAATTTGGGTTTTATAAATGTAATATGTACTCATTCTTATGGTGAGGAGCTCAAGGCCAAGGCCCCACCAGAAGAAAAATGATAAAATTAATATGGTCTAACTTCCTAGTTGTAGGCTTAGGATGTGGACACAGTTTCATGACGGGAAACATAAAGAATAAAAGAAAAATTTATTGAGTAGGAGAAAAGGCAAATGGTTATGGAACCATTTCCTTAATGCCTTGGTATCACGGACACACTTAAGCAAGGAGGTTCTAAGGGTGACTTGTGGGGACTCGACTTCGCAATAATTATGCTATCTAATAAAATGATGGCAATAGAATTTTAAGTACTTGTGACCTCGACTAAAGGGGAAACAAGCTAAGGACGATTTTTGTTGAGGGATGATATGACACCAAAGAAAGATATCATCACAAGTGCACCCCCGATAAAGTTCAAATGGTGATATACCGTTTGCTTGAACTAACGCACAGTAACCTATTTTGCTGTTACTAAATCCTTAGTTCACCTAAGACACTATATGACATCTATATGTTTATACATATATAGAAATACTTATAACTACAACTATTCTTGTAGTAACCCTAAAAGCATAGACTATTACGTATCAAAGCGAAAGCAAGAAGGAGCTGGTGTTCTTTATGAAGAAGTCGTGATTCCTTCGAAAATTGTAGATTACTCATTTATGAGTAAGAACTGAGCAACCAGCTGAATTAAGGAATGTTTCCTGAGATTATGCTGGGGTCTTTACTATTCGGTTGGGGCTTTCCAAAATTACCCAGCGATATAGGAGGAGCACATAAGTAACTGATGCCAGCTTTTTAGCCATTTCATGGGGGGAAAAAGCATCTCAACCAGGAAGAAAAATCCACCCCATACTATAAATATGAGGCTAGCTCAAGACTGAGGGGGGATGGAGCATCATTTGTTGAGCTGTAGGGAATGGACAGTTTCGCTAGGGAGACAACTATGGGGTCGAAGGGGTGACAGCACAAACACTCATCGCGAGTTGGATGAGAAATAAATCAAGAGATATAAGGAACAATATCCCAGCACTTAACGCCGGGGAACAAATCCTTCAGACACCTGCACGGATGCAGATCATGGGAATCACTTTGCGCTTTACTGCTTTCTATCATTCAGAACGTAGGAGCTCCTCGGTCTAGAATACGGAACTGGAGGGTCCATTTTCACCAATCGCGTGACTTCAGAAATCTGAATTGGAAGATTAGGTACGAATTTCCACCTTTTATTGTATTCGAGTCACTGGAATCTCCTTGTCTGCGTTTCCTATCTTGAAAGGGTCGTTTCCTTGTCGGCAGTTTAGGATCTGCAAACTCAGGATGTTTTAGATAAAAGCAAGATCGGATATGAGGGTAGGACAGTTAATGTTTTGTCCATGTAGGTGTCAGTCCAAAGTAATTATTTGCTAGACTCAACCTGCCTACGACGTGATCCTTCGATGTTCTACCTTCATGAGGTTAAAAAAAAATTTGATCGGGTAAGATCCCTAGACATCAGAATAAAACCTATGGTTCTTGTTTTTATTTGCAGCAGGCGTGAAGGTTGTTTGCGTCTTGACTTAACCTCATTACTGAAAAAAAACTAACTTAGGTTTCACTCATAAGCTATTTGCTGTAGGACTGGTCATACTTGGTTGGATTAATCCTTTAGTAAGGATTCCGAAAGGTACAATGTTTTGGACCTGTCATCAGGTTCCATATCTCAGGTTTAAGTTAAAACCGCGTTAGCATTTTTATTTTGCCTTACGGTGCATCTTGATGTGTTGAACTCACATCTAGCGCCCCATGTTTGTATTTCTTTTCATCTATGGATCTAGAACCTAGAATAGATGCGATTACCTTGCTGCTTTCCTTGCTGTGCATTTTAGTATGGTGCCCTTACATCTAGCATTCCCAGTGGTAATTAATTGTGATGACAGATCCAAATCCAACATAGTTGATTTCTACCCTTGAAACGCTTTCAACTGTGTGCTCCTTTGGGTGCTTTTGGATCTAGCATTTCCACTTCTCTTTTTGGATATCATTACATAGCTTGCATCAAGGTTACAGGTATGCATTTCCTCTATCCATGATTCAGAGCTGTCTTTAGAAACTCAGACTTCGAGTTTGTACAGAAACTCAGACTTCGATTTTTGTTTAGGATAACCATGGCATGTGTTTCCATCACTTACGTTTGGATCCGTGAGATTTGGATTTTGGTTATATATCTGTGTGTACTAAGTAAGGAAAACCTTCTGTTTTATACATATGTGTCTGTTGAAGGAAATAGGATTCCTTATGGTTTATATCATAGTAATATATTGTGAGTGAATAAGGAGTAACTCAGTCCCCTGTATTCATGCTATTTGGGGTGGCCTTAAAATCTTCACATGAAACCATCTTGTCGAAATGATTGGACTTGGTTGAAAGCCCTTATATCCAAAGGGGGGAATAAAAGGGTGGGCCTTTCAATAAGGCTATTTTAGAACATTTCTTTTGTCCTTTATGATTGTGGAAATGACGCAGAGCTGGAACTGCGGTCTTGTAATCTTTAGTTGAATAAGTTAATGGAATGATTGCAGTTTGGTCGACGTAACCCCAGGTTAGGGGTGAACCACGTACATTGTTGTCTCTGTGTGATTGTATCTTGTGTCATTCAGTTCTGGGTTTTACTGATTTGCATATGATTCTTTTAAAATATCTCATATATGCTGCAATTAATGATGTTAAGAAAATATTGTTTATGCATTGATCTATCTTTATAAGCTAGTTTGCAACATGATGGATGCTCGAATTTACAGTCCTCTAGAATTGCATAAAGTACCAATTATTACAATGTGTATGTCTGTTCCTTCTATGTTTTGAATTGAAGTTTTATCTTGGAAAACACATAAATTGCAATGCCCTATATGTTGAGTTGCAAAGGGGGAAAGTGTTACTTAATTATTACTTTACTGAAAACAAGTACGATTTAAGGTACTTGAAAAATAGAAACCACCTTATCAGTTCATAATTACAAATAAACCTCGGGTTGGGTTTTAATATGCATTCCTAATGAAGTGTCTTGAGTAATTTCATATCTTAATCGATGGTAGGAGTGCATGGATAGAGTTTAAACTTAATGTTCTGATGAAGGGTTTACAAGTGGCTATTCATCACCTACCAGTCCTAAGGATATTTATTCATAGCATAAGTAGTTGTTCAAATCAAGTTGCTTGGTTTACTATGGATATGTCTCAGTAAGGTTAATAATAATATTGGAATATTGAGGACCTTCAATAATTACATTAACAAAACTGTTATATTGTGGATCAAATATCTGTAAAGAACATGCTATGGATGGGAATTAGAGTGCTAAGTCTCACCTTTCAATAGTCAGTGATAACTAATGAATAATCAATCAGAAGACCACCTCTCTAATATAAAAGAAAAGAATTCTATAACTCTGCACTAAAAAGATAAGAATTTCTTATGAAGATTTGTTTCGAAACAATAATAACCTAGAGACCTACAGTTTAGTTAAGAGGATTTAGGTCTTGGATTTCATCTTAAATGGATATGATTAGGTTGTATAAATTTCTTAAGTTTGTTTTGATAGCACAAAATCTTGAATGGATCTTAGGGGGGGGGGCTATTACAGGATACATGGTGGCTAAGGATTTGCCAATAAACAAAATTAATCCTCTAAGAGAGATCCATGTTGTTCGTCAAAGCTTAATATAGATGAAAATGTGGTTAACTTGAACATTGGAGTATGTATCAAATGATAAGCTGATTTCTACACCAGTACTCTGCTATTGTGGGAGCCACTTAATCATGTGAATACCAAAAAGCATAATGAGCTTGGTTAGTTTATGTTATCTCAGTGACCTGGATGAAACTTGTATGGTTGGTTTTGTTGAGGATGATGGTTGTACATGGTTGAATGATTGATTTTTGCAATGCATGTAGTTTGGACATTCTCGAATTTGATTGTACATGTTTTCCATTGAAATGCCATGTAAGATTGGTCACTGACATGACTGACAATTGTTGTAGTAACAGCCAAAGTTCAAATTTTCACACCCTTTTTCACCCATGATGGCTTTGAGGTATGAGGGGTACGTTACAAATAGGCATACCTCAATATAGCCAACATAAGCCATCTAAGATTGTAAATCTCCACTATCACTAATATCATAAGTCCTTATCATACTTTAGAAAAGGCATTCAAGGATATTCTTTCTATTGCATTCAAGTAAAACTTTCTTCACTTACTAAACACAATAAAAAAGAATATTCAAAGTATATAAATGTTATCATATACACATTTCCCTTGGGTTCACACACCTGCTCTTACCCTTCCCTTGCATGAGTAATAAAGTATGTCCTTTTGATGTTGTCCAAAAATTCAAGTAATTAAACACACACATGTATTAGGAGATTCTTAGTATTTCATTAAATAACAATGAATGCCACTACATATACAAAACATTGGATTACAAAGTTGTTGTTTGAATAAAACTACACTAAATCATCATGCTCTTTAGTTACGGTTAATACATTCCATAACAATAATTCTTATAAGGTTCCCACTTTTCCCTTGCAACACATACTCTGCAATCACAACTTGTCATTAAACATAGAAGTTCATAAAAGATTACGAGAAATATCATCAATACTAATATTTAACTAAAAACATGTTAAGCATGAATAAGACTACAATGTTTACTTAACCATACTGATCATTCATTGAACATAACACAACATTTTTCTTAAGCAAATTAATCAAGCATACAACATACAACATTTACTTAAGCAGACTAGTCAAAACTATTCAAGTGACTCAAAATGACTCAAGCGAATGGAAGCTTGAATGCGACTTTCCTCCCAACCATTAGCTCCATCTATCGTACGTTGTTCTACCAAGAGCCACCTAAGAGCTAGGTGACAAATCCACTAGGGTAGGTTTGTAATAAGTTGAAATGCACATGAATATGGATATGGACCTTCTAGGTTCTCAACGATCCTCTCCACATCAAAACACATAGAAATTTATCATGTATACCTAGGTAAGTTCTTATATCTTCTTTACAACAATGGATTTCACTTGGACCCTTCACAGATCTATATCACAACCAGAAAAGAATTACACAATGATGTTTTCAGATCTAAATATCAAGTATCCAAGACACATTCTGGATGCCACTCACATTCATTATCTTAAGGATGCATGCATAGAATTATTCCCTACAACACTTACATAAAAAAATGCAAACAAAGAAGATAAAAAACTGGGCATGATTCCTAGCTC
>LPNX010762114.1:14081-64092 GCA_001517045.1 Pseudotsuga menziesii
ATACTACTCTGACATAATTCTGTGGGCATAGTAGCAATATCTTCCACACATAACAATCTTGTTATGTTTCTTTAGTCTAGCTTGTGGCTTTTCTTCCAGCTCTTTTGTAGTCGATGTCTTCATCTGTCCTTTCAACACAATACATTCACTACATTTACTGAAGTTAGTGTTCTTTGAGAATGCCACATCTGGAAAATGAGTATTCCAAATCTTGCTCATTGTTGGTTGTGATATTGATGGAAAATTTAGGTCTTAAAGAGCCTCGTTGATCTTTTTTAACAAAGAACTTTGGGTGTACGTTGATGGAAGCAATCTTAAAAGAGAAGATGTTCCATCTTCTTCAACTTGTCGTGTTTGGTTCGGTGAAAAGTATGAATTATCCATTACAATTTTGTGCAATATTTCTATGGCTGCCACAATATGTGCATGTGGTTTGCATTTTTTGGTGTTACCATGGATTCCTTTCACATGTCCTTGTTGGAAATTATGTTGGTAATTATAGAAGTTTCTTTGAGGAATATTATGTATCTTGTACCATGATTTATTACAAATAATATCTCCATTAAACCTCATGTCCTTTACTTTCCTAATAGTAGGAGGTAGGCCATGGCCATGGCTCTTTGACATGATTGTGTTGGAAAGGAGTGAATTCAAGACAAATTCCCTAATGTCATTTTTTTTAAAGAGTTTCATACCCCTTCTAGTAGTTGCAATGGCTTTCCTATCCACATGTTGAAGACAATCTTGTTTGCAACATTCATCCACTGCCAAAAGTCAGATTTATTTCTCTTCATCTCTTTGTATTTGAAAGTTTCCAACTTTTTTTGTAGCCACAACTCGTTTAATCCTTTTATATGGCCTCGTTGTGTGCATAGCAATTGAGTCTGGATATTTTTCATTATAAATATCATCATCCCATGTGTTTAAGGGACTTGTGTCCTCTATGAGATCCCATATCGCCATTTTCTTGGGTGCCTCCTTGAAATTTTCATTCACCCTTAAAATCTCACCTTCATTGTCCACCAAATTTTTTATTGTCCATCTAACTAAACAATGTATAAACTTGTCCCCAATCATACATCTTTCACAATTTCTATCTATGTCTTCCACAAAAACTCCGAATTCCTTTTCACCTAACATTTCACCCTCAACCATGTCATCCTCACGGACATTAACTATGATCCCTTTGGCAATGTGCATGCTTGTTCCTATGCATTCATGTGTAAGAGAAACCTTTTTACATGTGAACGTAATCCTATCTTGGGGAGTATTTACTGGATGATCATGACAATGAGGTTCCAAATCTAATTCTGGCCAAATCTCATAAGATCCCAATGCACCCCCTAGTGTATTCTCAAATCTTGTTGTATGTGACAAAAGAGCATCATGTTTTAACACTTTCTCAATGTTAACCACTATGGATCCCTTTTTCACCATCATGCCATGCACCTTATGACCAATCTCTGTATTGAATATGGAGCCTTCACCCACCTTCAATCCACATTGCAAAATATCTACCTTGTCTCCAATAGAAAATTCAGAAGAGACATTTGCACCTACACAACAAATTAAACAAACTTAGTATTTGCTCAAAAAAAACAAGCAATGTACTATCAAAAACACTTAACACGTGCTTCAAGATTTTAATTTACCTTTGTTATTCCTCAAATATATGATCTTCCATGGATGTAAGTCCCCTTCATCAACATCCTCCACAATAAAATGTGGTTTAATGACATCAATTATCAAAACCATAACATATCCTACATTAAGCCTTTGTCCACCATAAAGAGTTGTAGTCTCTATAGATTCAACCTTTCCTAGTCCAACAACTTGACCATTAATTAGGAGGTCAACATAGTCTCCTCTTGTCAAAATTATATTTTCCATTGTAACTCCTCCCAACTTCTGTAACACATTTGAATTGTAGTTTGTAATTAAGGTCAAGCCATATGAAGTGTATGTTCAAAAAAGTAATATAGTTGCAATAATTCAAAACAATAGGGTAGCCCTTTTGTATGCCACGAAACATTGTTGGGCCCTACATCTTGTGCATGCTTGCAAAAAGGAATATACATATAAATTACACAAAATATATATGAAGAGATAACAATAAGAGATCCAAGAATTATTAGAGAATGATAGATATCAACTCCAATAAAACCACCAAATTGCTATTTGACTTTGGACATGGGACTTATATTATTGATGTATGTGTATGAATGTGCTAGAAATATAGCTAGAGTTAGCTTTCATTCTTAAAATGTTGCACGTTGAATGAAAGTTAATGTGTATTAGTTTTAATAATGTAGTTTTTCATCTAACAAAATCACATTACACCATGATGGAAATCTAGCTGTGTTAGTTTTCATAATGTAGTTTTTCATCTAACAAAATCACATTGTCATCAATCACATTACACCATGATGGAAATCTAGCTGTGTTAGTTTTCATAATGTATCTTTTCATTTAACAAAATCACATTGTCATCAATCACATTACACCATGATGAAAATCTAGCTGTAGTTAGCTTTCATTCATAAAACATTGCATGGTGACTAAAAGCTAATTTGTGTTAGTTTTAATATGGTAGTTTTCTATCTAACACAACCACATTGTTATCAAATACATTACACCATAATGAAAATATAATGGAGTTAGCTTCCTTGTAACAACATGGCATGGTAAGTGAAATCTAATATGTGATTGTTTTCATAAGGAAGTTTTCCATCTAACACAACTACATTGTCATCAATCACATTGCACTACGATGGAAATCTAGCTGAAGTTAGTATTCATTCTTAAAACATTGCACGGTTAGTGAAAGATAAAGTTTGTTAATTTTCATAAGGTAATTTTTCATCTGACACAACCACATTGTCATCAATTATTTTTTCATCTGACACAACCATATTGTCATCAATTACATAGCACCATGATGAAAATCTAGTTACAGTTAACTTTCATTCTTAAAACATTGCACCGTGAGTAAAAGGTAATGTGTGTTAGTTTTTCATAATGTAGTTTTAAATCTAAGACAACCACATTGTCATCAACCACATTGCACCATGATGGAAATGTAGCTGGAGTTGGCTTTCGTTCTTAAAACATTACACGATGAGTGAAAACTGATGTGTGTTAGTTTTCATAAGGTAGATTTCTATCTAAAACAACCACATTGTCATCAAATATATCACACCATGATGGAAATATAGTTGGATTTATATTTTTATTTTAACAACATGTCGTGATTGTTAGTTTTTCATCATATAAGCTAGCATTATGATCTTAGGATCTTTTCACTAAGAGAATAACAAGTACAGCATTAAAACATAAGCACATCACAAGAGACAAGAGACACAAAGAGTTTTGATTGGGGAAACCATAAATGGAGAAAAACCCGCAACTTCCTAAAGATAGAATCACCACAAGATGTAAGACCTGAAAACAGTAAGATGCACTCCCAACAGCAGTAGTCTTCTTCTTTTGTCTAGCCCCAGTATTTCCTTCGTCACTAGTGCGCCACACTTGAGTGAGTGAATGATGTGTTGTACAAGTGATACATAGAGAGACTCTCACTCTCTATTTATATTCTTCCGTTCACTTGAAGTGCACTTAATCATGTCGGCCTAACCAACAATTACTTACTCGATCCTACACCTTAATTAGTGTATAATAACTCAAGTTCCCCGAAACTGTGGGGACTTACACAATGACTTGACAAGAATGGTTTACATTATTAATCCTCCCGATCGAAACATCGGGGCATGACAACATGACTCAAATACATAATAGAAACATCCCGGAATAAACATTGGGTTACAATACATAAGAATACATTCCAAAGTTACATATACATCAACACTCCCTCTTAACTAGGAAGGTATTCTTTCGACACAATTTTTAGCACTGGTATTCTTCTCTATATCAACTGGATCATCTTCGTCTTCAAGTAATATTTGTCTTCAAGTCATATTCATATTCAAGTCATCTTCATCTTTGGATCTGGATCATCTCTCGATCTGGATCGTCATAGAACATCATCATTGGATCTGGATCATCACTCGATCTGGATCTGGATCTGGATCATCTCTCGATCTGGATCATCATTGCTGGATCTGGATCATCACTCGATCTGGGTCTCTTAGAGTCATCATAAATGGATTTGGATCATAGCTCGATCTGGATCATCTCTGGTCATCATCATGTGTGTACTAATCTTGTCATGGAAAGTTCTACAGAGCCAGCCCTTTTTCATGTTGGTTGTAGGCCTAGCCACCAGGTAGGTCTTCGCCCAACACTTACATCTGACCTGCTCATTAGAAAGGAACGCCCAACACTCACATCTGATCATGTAGTAAAATACAATCACATCAGAAAGGCCCAACACTCACATTCACCAGCATTATAGGACATCACATCACTAACATCTATGAAATGGATCTGCACTTATATCTGACCTACTCGTCAGAATGACACATTCATCCAGGTGGGGACACATCCTACCACAGTGATGAATGACTCTCACCCAGGCCGGAACCCTTCCCACCACAGTGATGAAATATTTCCACGCATTCACCCAGGCCGGAACACATCCTACCACAATGATGAACAACTCTCACCCAGGTCGGAACCCTTCCTACCACAGTGATGAAATATTTGTGCAATCACATATGACCTGGTAGGAACTGAATCCTACACCCTCATTAGAATGGCCCCCAGTCCCTGACTGAGCTACCTGGTAACGGAACAGGTTCCTTCACTCTCCATGAGAGTGGAAGTTTCCCTTACATCTGTCCTACTTGACAGAATGGCCAGCACTCACATCTTCCATGGAAGGAACTTAATCCTTTAGCCATGAATAGAATGGATTAGCCCTTACATCTAACCTGCTTGTTAGAATGGCCCTCTCAGTCCCTGACTGAGTGTTCCTGGTAACTGACCAGGTGCCTCCATTCCCAGAATGGCAGTTAGCACTCATATCTGACATGGAAGGAACCAAATCCTCTCACCATGACAGAATGGATCAGCCCTTATATCTGACCATGGAAGGAACCAATCCTATCACCATGTCAGAATGGCTATGGGTCTCATCACTTTCTCTTGGAAGGAACCTCGATCTGGAGAACACCAAGTCTCTCTCTGAAGTACTCGAACTTCAGCCTAGCTAATGGCTTCATCAATACATCAGTTATCTGTTCCTCCGTTGCAACATACTGGAGCTTCACTACTCCTCTCTACACCATATCCCTGATATAGTGATACTTGATCTCAATATGCTTCGACTTGTCATGGAACACTGGATTTTCTAACAACTTCATGCAACTCTGGTTGTCACAATGTATACAAGTAGCATCCAACTGAAGATCAAATATATCAGACAGTAGTTTTCACAGCCATACTACCTCACAACTAGATGAACAAGCTGCGACATGCTCTACTTCAGCTGTACTCAGTGCCACAGAGGATTGCTTCCTGCTAAACCAAGAGATCATACCTGATCCCATACTGAAGCAACATCCTGAAGTGTTCTTCCTATCGATGGCACTGCCTGCCCAATTTGAATCAACATAACCCTCTAAGTTAATATTCTGATTCGCATCGTACTTGAGCCCATAATCAACTGTAGCCCTGCATGCTTTGCAACCATCAGGTGAACGTGTATCAATGTGTTCACAACAAATAAAATATCTGGTCTCAGGTACATCAAGGACCCAATCATCTAACGATACATCATAGCATCAACCGTTTCTAATGAAACATCACTTAATAGCTTCATGTTCAATGCCATAGGTGTGGTCATGGCCTTGCAGTCCATCATCCCAAACCTCTTCAGGATCTCTAATACATACTTCCCTTATACAAGGAATATTCCATCTGCACTCTCCCACACCTCCATACCTAGAACAATAGTGCATCGACACATAACAGGAGTATCACTAGTCTTCCGTCTTCAACCTTGAAGCAAACGTTGGAATCCTCTTTACTCTTAGTAAAGCCTAGAGTCATCAATAATCTGTCCATCTTGTCGTACCATGTCGATCATCAGGATAATCTGTAGTCACTACCTCTGAAGCGGAGCATCATACTCCCTCTGTCTTCTGTACTCTATGCACTGAAACATTATGTACCATAGTGAGAAGTAGCTTCCTATGCTACTAGTATTCTATGTGACCATCTAGTGTATAGACTTGCATCTTCAACCTTGTAGCAAAGGTTAAGATATTCATCAATATCATCATGTATGTGTTTTCCATGGGTGTCTTCTGAACTCGTACAAGGCCTTCTTTCATTTGCACACATGATTATGCATGTCATGTGACTTGACTTCCAGTGGCTACAAATATGTCTTCTTAGTTTATGTCTTCTTTTCGTGAGACGCCTCGTGCTACGAACCTTGCTTTGTATCCCACGATGCTTCCATCTACTACATGATGGAGCTACAAACTTCTCTTCATGTATTGATACTGCATCCTATACATCATTCTTCTTGAACTGGTCTTCTTGGTTAATTCTTCATAGCTGGAAGATTCTGCATCAATGATGTCGCTGCATTCATCATATTATTCTTTGTCTTTGAACTGTCGTCACTTGTTCTTCGGAACAAGTCTTCATTCTTCTTTGCTTGTAGGTGATTATGTATGCGATCTTTCCTACAAGTCAAATGCAATTGTATGGTTAGAAACATTTCATAAGGAATATTTATACTGGCAAACACTTATGCATAAATATATGATTATGCAACTACTTTAGCCAATACAACATTCATCCATATCTCACTGAAACTTTCTAGATGCGTTCCATCTCTACCAGGACAACATTGATATTGTGCACTAATCCAATATGTCAGCAAAGAGATTTCATTCTAGATAAGTAGTAATGGAGAGTTGTATAGCACCATGAGCTGTTTACCCATCACATGTATATTAGTAGTATACTGCCATTAATGCAAACATCCTATCATGCATGATACATCAACTGAAATAAACAAATGCATAACAAAACAATATTATGAAATGACAATTGAATACTTATCTTTATTTGTTTCGTGGGTAGACTACTTCTTGAGCCTTCATCTTCATCGTCTTCTTCATTCATGGTAGCATCGTTTCTTATCCAAATGATAAGGAGGATAAGAAGTTCTTCAAGAGTTGAGTTCTTCATATTCCTCATTGCTTGAGGGATCTTCATTGGATGATGAGAGCTTGATCTTCAATTGTTCCCATCTTCTCTTCTCTTCTTATGAGTCGACTGAAAGTGATCACTTCCTTCTGGAACACATTCCTTGAATGAATGAATTTCATGATCTTGGGAGGCCATTCAAGGTGGCCATCACTACTTCTGCCTTCTTCACTTCTGCTTCAAGTTGTTCTTGATTTGAGAGACTCTCATGACTGCATGGTCTTTGCATTCTATATCTTCACATTCTTCAACTGGTTTCTTTAGGTCATATTCTAATTTTTGTTCTTCCCTTCAAATAGCTTTAAATTCTAGAAGACCTTCAATAGATTTTCTTGCAATAGGTAGTGCTCTGCACATGTGTAAGCCTTCTATGCCAAAGCTCATTTGGCTCTATTATTTCATGCATCAAGGATTGTTCTGGATGGCCCTTCAATTTGTACAAGCCTCCTTCTTGTTCTATAATCACTACTGCATCATCGATAGTCTTTCCTTTTGGCCACATGACGACTTGACCATCTATGAATGCCACCCGCATTCCTTTTGCATCCAATGCTGAAATGGAGAGAAGGTTCTTCTTGAGTCCTGGAACAAACAATACTTCTTTCATTGTTAGAGACTTACCAGATTCTAGCTTGTATGAAGATTCCCCACTACCTTTTATTGGATATTGGTAGTCATCTCCTAGTTTCACCTTGTGAGGTGATTCATGTTCTGACAGACTTACAAAGGATTCCTTGAGTCCCGTCATATGTTTGGAAGCCCCACCGTCTATAAGTCAATCATCACTTCCATGAGTAATGTTACCTATGAGAGCTAATATCGGAACATATTCATCCTCGCTTGAAGAATCTTCACTTTCATATCTGGATCTCTTTCTGGATGGTTCATCATCCTCTGTAGCATGAGCATGATGTCTTCTTTGGCCTCGTCTCCCTCTGAAACTGGAACCTCTATACTCATGTAGGTGTCCAATCCATTTTATTCAGAGAGATCAAATACTTCTATGCTTGGAAGTTGTCAACTGCACCAAGCTTATAATCAACCTATTTTGATATATCATATTAAAATGAGAACCTCAAATGAGAATAGCAAAGGATTAGATCTTACCGATTTGAGGTGTTCGTCTTCATTCCGGAGCTGGCTGATCTAGGGTTTGTCATAGAAACCCTAATTTTACAAAATTGGAATATTTCAGATCTGATTGGATAGACAGATAGATCTCTTCAAATGGATTTGTCCAATGTACTCCTTTTCTGAAAACAGTGGAGGGAAGCTCCCAGAACAGGAAGCCCTAGATTTCCAATTTCTTCTCCAAAAATGTCTGTTACTGTTTCTGTGATATATCCGAAATTAATGCTCCTCTATGTCTGCAATTGCTCACTGAGGTAACCTCTCATGTTCCTGATCCAACACCATAGGTTTCATCAGAATTGGTTTCACCATTTGGGACTTATGAGCCTTTTCCCAAGGTGACCTGTTACAGGACTGTTTAGAACAGCGAAGTTGTACGGCATTCCATGTGTCACTAGTTCATCCTCTGAGTCCGATATTCAGACCACCACAAGCACAGAATGTTTCCTTTCTGGAACATCTTTAGGAATTCCATTTGGACCTTTGTAGACCAAGATATTGTAATTCTCCACAGGTCTCCTATTTATGGATGATTTCTGGAAGAGGCTAGAACCCTAACTTGGAGGGATCATATCTCCCAGACTATGGCGAATCTGAGGCTGATTTTTGGTCACAGTGTTCATAAGGATTGTATCTTTGGCCCCTAAAATTTTTATATTTTGAGACTTCACCAAACTCAGAATATAGCGAATGTACCAAAACTTATTAGTTTTAGTATTTAGGGTTTTTCCTAGCTCAGGGTCAAACTAGGGTTTAACTTTCCCAAAGTTTCACCCAACCAAATTTCTTGATCCAAGTCTATAAAATTCAGTTTTGATGAGGAAAACAATCCTACATAGGACTCATGCAAAAATTCCTCTTTTGTAGAAAGCCCTAATTTTTGCATCGAAGACTGAAAATGCTTGGAATCAAATTCTGCTTCGACAGAAAGATGCGCCCTAAGGAGGAGAGGTTTTCCACCTTACTTTTGTTGAAAATATGTGGAGGAAGTTCCACAAACTAGGAATCCCTAGTTCTTGTAGCTGCACAGTGTCTTCTTCTCGGGTTATCTCTGATACCATGTTAGTTTTTTCATCATATAAGCTAGCATTATGATCTTAGGATCTTTTCACTGAGAGAATAATAAGTACATCAATAAAACATAATCACATCACAAGAGACAAGAGACACAAAGAGTTTTGATTGGGGAAACCATAAATGGAGAAAACCTCACAACTTCCTTATGATAGAATCACCACAAGATGTAAGACCTGAAAGCAGTAAGATGCACTCCCAACAGCAGTAGTCTTCTTCTTCTGTCTAGCCCCAGTATTTCCTTCTTCACTAGTGCACCACACTTGAGTGAGTGAATGATGTGTTGTACAAGTGATAAATAGAGAGAATCTCACTCTCTATTTATATTCTTCCATTCACTTGAAGTGCACTTAATCATGTCGGCCTAACCAACAATTACTTACTCGAGCCTACACCTTAATTAAAGTATAATAACTCAAGTGCCCTGAAACTATGGGGACTTACACAATGACTTGACAAGAATGGTTTGCATTATTAATCCTCCCGATCGGAACATCGCGGCATGACAACATGACTCAAATACATAATAGAAACATCCTGGAATAAACATCGGGTTACAATATATAAGAATACATTCCGAAGTTACATATACATCAACAATGATGAAAGAAAACTAATGTGTTTTAGCTTTCATAAGGTAGTTTTTCATTTACCACAACCACATTGTCATCAATCACATTGTACCACAATGGATAACTAGTTGGAATTAGCTTTCGTCCTTAACTCATTGCACGGTGAGTTAAATCTAATGTGTGCTAGCTTTCATAATGTATTTTTCCATCTAGAACAACCACATTGTTATCAATCACAATTTACCATGATGGAAATCTAGTTGGAGTTAGCTTTTGTTCTTAAGACATTTCACGATGAGTAAAATATAATGTGTGTTACCTGTCATAAATTTGTTTTCCATCTAACATGGTCATATTGTCCACAAATACATTACACCATGATGGAAATCTAGCTAGAGTTAGCTTTCCTTCTAACAACATGGCATGATGAGTGAAATCAAATGTGTGTTAGTTCATTGCACCCTGATGGAAAGCTAGCTGGAGTTAGCTTTTGTTCTTAAAACATTGCATGGTTGAGTGAAAGTTAATGTGTGTTAGTTTTCGAAATGTAGCTTTCTATCTAAAACAATCACATTGTCATCAAATACATAACATGATGATGAAAATCTAGCTATAATTAGCTTTCCTTTTAACAATGTGTTAGCTTTCATTCTTAAAGCATTGTACGGTGAATGAAAGCTTAATGTGCGTTAGCTCATTGCACCAAGATGGAAATCTAGTAAGTGTTAGCTTTTGTTTTTAAAACATTGCACAGTGAGTGAAAGTTAATGTGTGTTAGAATTCATAAGGTAGTTTTCTATCTAAAAGAGTCACATTGTCATCAAATACATAACGCCATGATGAAAATCTAGCTAAAGTTAGCTTTAGTCCTTAATTCATTGCACGATGATTGAAATCTAATGTGTTAGCTTTCATAATGTAGTTTCCATTTAACACAACTAGGTTGTCATCAATCACAATGCACCATGATAGAAATCTAGTTGTTGTTAGCTTTCATAAGTTAGTTTTCCATCTAACACAACCACATTGTCATCAAATACATTACACCATGATGGAAATCTAGTTGAAGTTAGCTTTGCTCCTAACAACATAGCCGAATTAGTTTTCTATCTAACATAATCATGTTGTCACATTGCACCGTGATGGAAATCTAGTTGGAGTTAGCTTTCGACCTTAAATCATTGCATGATGAGTGAAATATAATGTGTGTTCACTTTTATAATGTAGTTTTCCATTTAACACAGCCAAATTATCATCAATCAAAATACACTATGTTGAAAATCTTGCTAGAGTTGGCTTTTGTTCTTAAAACATTGCACGGTGAGTAATAGCTAATGTGTGTTAACTTTCGTAAGGTAGTTTTTCATCTAACACAGCCACATTGTCATCAAATATATTACATCATGATGCAAATCTACCTATAATTAGCTTTCCTTATAACAACATGGCACGATGAGTGAAAGCTAATGTGTGTTAGCTTCCATAAGGTAGTTTTTCATCTAACACAACCACATCATCATCGATATCATTGCTCCATGATGGAATTATAGCTGGAGTTACCTTTCATCCTTAAATCATTGCACGATGAGTGAAACACAATCTGTGTTAGCTTTCATAATGTAGTTTTTCATCTAGCACAATCACATTGTCATCAATCATAATGCACCATGATTAAAATGTAGCTAGAGTTAGCTTTGATTTTTAAAACATTGCACGGTGAGTAAAGCAAATGTATGTTAAATTGCATTAAGTAGTGTTTCATCTAACACAACCACGTTGTCATCAAATACATTACACCATGATGGAAATCTAGATGGAGTTAGCTTTTCTTTTAACAACATGGCATGATGAGTGAAAGCTAATATGTGTTATCTTTCACAAGGTAGTTTTCCATGTAACACAACCACATTGTCATCAAACACATTGCACCGTGTTGAAAATATGGCTGGAGTTAACTTTCATCATTAAATCATTGCATAGTGAGAGAAATCTAATGTGTGTTAGCATTCATAATGTAATTTTTCATTTAGCACAATCACATCGTCATCAATCACAATGCATAAAGATTAAAATCTAGCTAGAGTTAGTTTTCCTTCTTAAAACATTGCACGGTGAGTAAACTAATGTATGTTAGCTTTCATAAAGTAGTTTTCCATCTAGCACAACCACATTGTTATCACATACAATACATCATGATGAAAATCTAGCCAGAGCTAGTTTTCCTTCTAACAACATGGCATTATAAGGGAAAGCTTATGTGTGTTAGCTCATTACACCATGATGGAAATCTAACTGGAATTAGATTGTTTTTTAACATGGCACGATGAGTTATAGCTAATGTGTATTAGCTTTCACAAGGTATTTTTCCACGTAATACAATTCCATTGTCATCAATCACATTGCGTTGTGTTGGAAATCTAGTTGAAGTTAGCTTTCATCCTTAATTCGTTGCACGGTGAGTGAAATCTAATGTGTGTAAGCTTTCATAGTGTAGTTTTCTATCTAAAAAAGTCACATTGTCATAAATCACAATGCACCATGATAAAAATCTAGCAGGGGTTGGATTTCATTCATAAAACATTGCACAGTAAGTAAAGGCTAATGTTTGTTAGCTTCCATAAGGTAGTTTTTAATCTAATACAGCCACATTGTCTCATTACACCGTGATGGAAATATTATTGGAGTTATCTTTCAACCTTAAATTGTTGCACAATGAGTGAAATCTAATATATGTTACATTTCATAATGTATATTTTCATTTAGCACAACCACATTGTCATCAATCAAAATGCACCATTTTGGAAATCTAGCTAGAGTTAGTTTTCGTTCTTAAAAAGTTGCACGGTGAGTAATATCTAATGTGTGTTAGCTTTTGTGAAGTAGTTTTCTATCTAACATAGCCACATTGTCATCAAATACATTACACCATGATGCAAATCTAGCTGGAGTTAGTTTTTCTTCTAACATGGCATGGTGAGTGAAAGATAATGTGTGTTAGCTTTCATAAGGTAGTTTTCCATCTAACACAACACATCATCATTGATCACATTGCACTGTGATGGAAATCTAGCTGGAGTTGGATTTCATCATTAAATAGTTGCATTGTGAGGGAAATCTAATGTGTAAGATTTCATAGTGTAGTTTTTCATCTAGCACAAACACATTGTCATCAATCACAATGCACCATGATGGAAATCTAGCTGGAGTTAACTTTCGTTCTTCAAACATTGCACGCTGAGTAAACCTAATTTCTGTTAGCTTTTATAAGGTAGTTTCCATCTAACAAAACCACATTGTCATCAAATACAGTACACCATGATAAAAATATAGCTAGAGTTAGCTTTCCTTCTAACAACATGGCACTATAAAGGAAAGCTTATGTGTGTTAGCTCATTACACCATGATAGAAATCTAGATGGAGTTAGCTTTCATTTTAACAATAGGGCACAATGAGTGAAAACTAATGTGTGTTAGCTATCGAAGGTATTTTTTCATGTAACACAACCACATTGTCATCAATTACATTGCACCGTGTTAGAAATCTAATGTGTGTCACCTTTCATAGTGTTTGTTCATCTAGCACAACCACATTATCATCAATCACAATGCACCATGATGGAAATCTAGCTGGAGTTAGCTTTCATTCTTAAAACATTACACGGAAAGTAAAGCTAATGTCTATTAGCCTTCATAATGTATTTTTTCATCTAACACAACCACATTGTCATCAAATACATTACACCATGATGAAAATATAGTTGGAGTTAGCTTTCCTTCTAACAACATGGCACTATAAATGAAAGATTATGTGTGTTAGCTCATTACACCATGATGAAAATCTAGTTGGAGTTAGCTTTATTTTAACAACATGGCACTATAAATGAAAGCTTATGTGTGTTAGCTCATTACACCATGATGAAAATCTAGTTGGAGTTAGCTTTATTTTAGCAACATGGATCAATAAGTGAAAGCTAATGTGTATTATCTTTCATAAGGTAGTTTTCCATCTAACACAACCACATTGTCACATTGCACCATGATGGAAATATAGCTGGAGTTAGCTTTCAACATTAAATATTTACACGGTGAGTGAAATCTAATGTGTGTTAACTTTCATAATGTAGTTTTCTATATAACGCAACAACACTTTCATTAATCAAAATGCACCATTTTGGAAATCTAGCTAGAGTTAGCTTTCATTCTTAAAATGTTGCATGGTGAGTAATAACTAATGTGTGTTAGCTTTTGTAAGGTAGTTTTGTATCTAACATAGCCACAATGTCATCAAATACATTACACCATGATGCAAATCTAGCTAGAGTTAGCTTTCCTTCTAACAACATGGCACAATGAGTGAAAGATCATGTGTGTTAGCTTTCATAACGTAGTTTTCCATCTAACACAACACATCGTTATTGATCACATTGCAACATGATGGAAATCAAGCTGGAGTTAGCTTTTGTCCTTAAATCATTGCACGATGAGTGAAATGTAATGTGTGTTAGATTTTATAATGTAGTTTTTCATCTAGCACAACCACATTGTCATCAATCACAATGCACAATGATGGAAATCTAGCTAGAGTTAGTTTTTGTTCTTAAAACATTGCAGGGTCAGTAAAGCTGATGTATGTTAGCTTTCATAAGGTAGTTATCCATCTAACACATCCACATTGTTATCAAATACATTACACCATGATAAAAATCTAGCTGGAGTTAGATTTCATTCCTTTCTGGGAGAGTACATTGTGTCATCTACTATTATAGCCCAGTTGGATATGATTGCCTTCCTCATTGTGGTGGTAAGAGGAAATTCAATTATGTAAAGGATTACTCTTTGTGCATTATATTGACTTATAAAGCTAAGACTTTAGAAACAACAACAAAAAAGTATTTACTAGTTTCATCCAACCTCCCCTCCAAGCATATAGGACATTTCCAAATTGAAATATTAATCTCTATGAGAAGAACTAGAAAACCTGCTAGTTATCTTTATAATTTTATTTCCTGAAGTCACATATACTGAAAAAAAGGAGACCCAAGATCCAAAAATTCTCACAAACTTCCATATTGTGCACCTTTATTATGTTAAATTCCATAGATATATGGAGCAAACACTTTGTTGGATTCCACTTGTGTAATGATTCAAGGATTCAACTTGACTGAAGGATCCAAATGCTACTACAACAATTGCTTCACTATCTACCATGCAAACCTATCCAAAATTGCCATGAGTGCCCCACGCAGGTTGAACAATACTCCAAAGAAGGCATGAATGGTCACACAGGTAAAGCACCCCCTATAGGGCTTTTGTTTCATACACATGAATCCCTAACACACATCAAACCTGGATTTTTTAAGGATTTTATGACTATTGTTTATACTTTTGTCACCTTTTCTAATGCAAAAGGCTATATCAAATTTTTATATTGTTATTCTAGGGCACACAATGCACTCAAAACCCCTCCAAATAGTTTGTGAATGAGAATTGAGTTCTCTTACCATCCCTGCTCATGCCCAAAATTGGAGCTTTAACCATCAAAATTGTACTAGAACTTACCAAAGCTAGTTTATTGTTGTTATTCATCACCTTTTAAGACTGAAACATGCCCAAAAATGTATTTCAACCCTTAGATTCAGCCCATATTCAAAGTTTATGTCTTGTTACTACTAATTTATAGTCGAAAATGATCCCCACAAGACAATTGTGAAATCTTTCCTAAAGGCTTCCTGGCCAACTCAGCAGTAACCCCCAAGTAAGTATCTTCAACTTTGTCCAATACATATGCCGCCTTCTCAGCACTGCAAGTTATGGTTTCTTGCAGAGCTAAACTCAAACTCAGACTATATATATGTGTAACTTTTCATTTCAATGGGCTATCCTGAGTGCTCATTACCCGCGTAAAAACTTATATAAAACCCAAAGAATCCATGTTTTTTTTGTGGGGGAGGACGTACATATTTCGAAACCTTCTCGTTTTAGGGTTACAGGCCAGGAGGGAGAGGTTGCAAAACAAAAAGAAGGTTTCCCTCTGATGGGTAGTAATGCCCTTGGACCCTTTCCCCCACTTCCATAGCTGACTAGTAAGGCTCTGGATCCATAGCTACTCACTTGGCTACTTGGATTTGCTTATATCCTTGGTTACTTATCTTGGTTACCACCCTATACTCCCTAAATAAAAGCAACCTGTTTAACTCGTTTGCAGCTTATTCGAAAATATCAATTTTTCAACATCTTGGAGCTTCGAGATATCAAAGTTTTGTGTTTTATTCTTTGAGAAAGAACCATTTTACTTCATTGCCTCCTATTCACCCTCTTTAAGTGTCTTTCTCTCTTTCATGAAAATGAACAGATAAAGCATAATGAATCTGCTAACTGCCAACTTTTTTTTACCATCCACGAGTTGATAAAACCCTGATCTTTGGCACTTATAAATCATCTTCTTGCACTTCTTGTCAGCAATTAAAATCTTATTATTACTGAAGGAAAACATTGAACTGTAGGCTATACTTCATTATCCAACTAACAGAAAATAATTTTTTCTGTGAACCAGGGACATTGTCATAAATAACAACCTCTTACCTCTCATCTGAACTTTCCCACTTCTCAACTTTGCATTTTCTCCACCACTCGAATACAGAATTAGAGTTGGATTTGTCCTCAACAAAATCAATATACCAATCTTTCTGATTAGTAAAATGTTGTGAGAAAATTGAATTGAGGATGACACTCTTACTCTCCAGCACCTGGCCTAGGCTGAATTGACAGCTAATCAACCAGCTGTTGGAACAACCTTTTAGTTATTACACAACTGTTGATGAAGTCCAGTTTTTTGACAAACTCACATCTTATCCTTTTATTTAGAAGTACATGCTTATTTTGTGATAAAATTTTGGTGACAGTTGGCATGCTTCTTTAGTGATTGAGGGTGTTCCAATTGGATGCTGGTTAGTGTATCTTGATACAATTTATCATGTCAAAAGCTCTCCCGGATTTACCCAACCAAGTGTTCCTACTTGTCATTTTTCATGATTTCCAACCAAGAAATTTAAAGTATTCTTGTATGTTATATGTTTTCTCCCCAAGATATTTTACTCTTTAGGTCCATCTTTTGGAGGCATTTGTATTAGATCACTATGGATCAGAATTCCAGTAGATAGTAGAAGTTTATGCCCACACTCCTCAAAGATCAGAATTCTAATTGTTGCCTCTTATCTGGCAACGTCTGTTTTCCCATAACACATTGTTCAGGGAGTCATCCAATGCCTTAAAGGAATAGCAATTTTTAAAATTTAATTAGCAATCTCTTTTGGGATATTTTTTCTCATAGTCCTCCAATTTGTAGCATTTAATATCCAATATCAATTGTTTTTCAGGTACCTTATTAGTGAGGGGGACTTGTTAAACAATTTTTAATCCTTGGTGATGGGATAGTGTTTGAAACTGCGATAATATCATGAATTCAATGTACATGAGCTCAAGTGTCCTTACTTGTACATTACCCATCTATTGGACTACCTTTCTAGTGTTGCAGCAACTGCTAGCTTCCTGAGACTCATGAAGAGTTGAAATTTGGTCCAAAGGGCACAACGTTGGATTCCCACACAGATACTGGGACTGTTAAACTAACTTCTGACACTAATAATTTGTTAGGACTATATTCAACTTATAAACCTCCACAATCTGGTCTGCCTGTGGCTTTCAACAATCCTCACAAACTAAATTCCAACTCAACAATACCAGAAGGATCATATGGACACTCAATTAATTTACATCAGCAGCCAAACACGTCAGTTTTAGTGGCAGTTGTATCATCATCAAATGCTACTTCTGTGAGGTTTGATCTTGTGCATACATCTTCAGGTCAAAATTTGCCAACTATGGCACAGTCTTGTAGAACATTGGATCTATCAAACCCTTCACTCGGGATGAAGAAACTAGCCTCATTTCATTGGAGGCTCTGCAAATGAAATAGTAATGGTAGCAGGTCATTATTTTTAAGACCGATTTTGATTGTATGGTCACTATCTTGCTTGTTGGAGGTGTGCCTGCTAGTGCCTTAGAAGTGGTATTCTCCTTATCTTTCATTTTCTATCCTGACACATGCCCAAAACATGTCATGTGTTTTAGGACACATTAAAACTCATGTCCGACATTTGTTAGGTCATGTCACATGCCCGACCCATTGGACACAGACACGGAGGCCTATATGCCTGTGTCATGTTTCATAGCTTTTTATGCATTTCGAATAAAATTGTATCTTGCTGGAGCCGACCAATCATCTTAGCTTTCTACCTCTAGAATTCAATGAAACACAATTGAACCCCTTGCAAGGAACCTAACTAACTCATATACATTACTTAACAATATTGCCCTAAATTCAATAATCTTTTTCAGTACCTTGTAGCCTGAGTTGGAAAGAAAGAGACATGAAAAATAAAATACGTGACCTGCAACTAGGATTTATGTATGTTGTGGTTTCCAGAATATCCATAACAGGGTGTTGTATTCATTTGGACATTTGTTTTGGCTACTATAGAATCTTTGTTTTTGCTTTCAACAGTCCTCACAAACTAAATTCCAACTCAGCAATACCAGTAGGATCATATGGCCACTCAATTAATTTACATCAATAGCCAAACACGTCAGTTTTAGTGGCAGGTGTATCATCATCAAATGCTACTTCTGTGAGGTCCGATCTTGTGCATACATGTTCAGGTCAAAATTTTCCAACTATGGCATAGTTTGGTGGAACATTGGATCTATCAAACCTTTCACTCGGGCTAAAGAAACTAGCCTCATTTCATTGGAGGCTCTGCAAATGAAATAGTAATGGTAGCAGGTCATTATTTTTAAGACCGATTTTGATTGGATGGTCATTATCTTGCTTGTTGGAGGTGTGCCTGCCAGTTCCTTAGAAGTGGTATTCTCCTTATCTTTCATTTTCTATCCTGACACGTGCCCAAAACATGTCATGTGTTTTAGGACACATTAAAACTCATGTCCGACATTTGTCAGGTCATGTCACATGCCCGACACGTTGGACACGGACACAGAGGCCTATATGACTGTGTCATGTTTCATATCTTTTTATGCATTTCGAATAAAATTGTATCTTGCTGTAGCCGACCAATCATATTAGCTTTCTACCTCTAGAATTAAATGAAACGCAATTGAACCCCTTGAAAGGAACCTAACTGACTCATGTAAATTACTTAACAATAATGTCCTAAATTCAAATAATCTTGTTCAGTACCTTGTAGCCTGAGTTGGAAAGAAAGAGACATGAAAAATAAAAGACGTGACCTGCAACTAGGATTTATGTATGTTGTGGTTTCCAGAATATCCATAATAGGGTGTTGTATTCATTTGGACATTTGTTTTGGCTCCTGTAGAATATTTGTTTTGGCTTTCAACAGTCCTCACAAACTAAATTCCAACTTAGCAATACCAGCAGGATCATATGGCCACTCAATTAATTTACATCAACAGCCAAACACGTCAGTTTTAGTGGCAGGTGTATCATCATCAAATGCTACTTCTATGAGGTTTGATCTCGTGCATACATCTTCAGGTCAAAATTTTCCAACTATGGCACAATTTGGTGGAACACTAGATCTATCAAAACTTTCACTCGGGCTGAAGAAACTAGCCTCATTTCATTGGAGGCTCTGCAAATGAAATCTTCTTGGTCAACGTCATCTGCTACTGAGAGAATTTATGGTTCAACTCCTTTAGCTGTTTTAGTGGCTGCCAGTGGAGACATATTTGGCTCACAATTCACTACTGTGACTGAACTATCAGCTACAAAGAAGTCTGATGCTGTAGTTAAGAATTTTCCAATGAACATGCCCAGCCTAGAAACAGTTGTTCCTAATGAAAATATTATTTTAACTTCTGTTTCTGCCCTTGGCCTGGAACAAAATAACTCCCCCTCACACACATAAAACTAGATCCCCTCACAAAAGCATAAGCAATCTTAACCTTCGATCTTTTAAGCTAAGAGGTCTAAAAAGATTGCACTGCTAGCTTCGCACCATCAGTATTTGGATTGGATCCCTCTTAGCTGAATAGGTCACTACTTAAGATGGATTTATGCTACTTTTATGCCATGAAAAGTAGAGCCATGAGTGCCCTAGCTGATATACAAGGATGGGCAACAATCAAATATGGTAGTTTTCATGGTAATGGTAGTGATTTGTCACATCTTAGGAATCATGGTATGGTAGTGATTTGTTGATAAGGGAATTAAATAATCATGGTATGGTAGTGATTTGTTGATAAGGGAATTAAAGAGTAAATCCAATTATTTTTAAATTTATTGCAGGATAGTTTCTCAAGGATTTAAATTGTAATGGTGCTTATAGGTGCATGGCAATAGGTATCATGATAATGACAGTTTCATTTTTTTAATCTCTCCTCGTAGGATAACTCTACTTTATGTTAGGGGCAAGGGTCCATAATTTGGCTGCAGTGATTATTGACTACTGCTTTTTAGACATTATGGAAAACTGAGAGTGGCACATTCAAATACTGTAGTGAACATCAACTGTATATTGTGTGATTTACAATATGTGGGTTACAATTTGTGTGTTTGGGGTAATAAGACTGATGCCTGTTAGCTATGTGACATGTAAGAGAAGCTATTGTCATAGCTATGGAATCCATGTCAAATTTAGTAATGACTGGAATTACTACCTTTGGCCCGTTTGTAGGGGTAGAAGAGTTTTCATGTGAAGAAACATCTAAATGAGTTCTAGATTCCACATCAAACTAAATAGGATATTGGTAAATTGACGTTGAATCAACTTGGGAACCCTATTACCACTTCAATGGTCAGTCATCAAAGTTCACACAGATATTGTTGGACAAAGAGAGAGTGCGCGGACATGATAATTAATTATCTCTTTCAACCCGAACAAGGTATACTCCGATGTAAATCCAATGAATAGAGTGAGGCCAAGCTCCTTCTCATGATTTTTGCAATGACATGTCATATGTTTTAGACAGTCACAACCTTCTTCTTTTTTGGTTTTATTGTGTAATAAATAAGTGGGAAAATGTCAATCAAAATGGTTAGGGCAACTGATTTTTCAGACCCTTTATTCTCCTCAAAGCAATACGAGTGGAACAGTTCTGAGGCTTTTCTTCTAGACCTTTATCATGAGATACTAAATCAAGTTTGCACTGTCAACTATTACCAATTTGCAGCTGAAGTTTGAATAGCATTGTGGCTGATATCTATACTCATGAATAGTGAATTTTATTAATAAAAGGGTGTAATTATACCACTAGAATATATGTACTTTGTCTTAAGGTTTTCAAGTGCAATAGGTGAATGCTGATATCTCCTTTTCTTGGCTAGTAATTGTTGATACAAATGACATATTTGTTACTGGTAATAATAGTTTACTTACCTTACAATTGAATGGATACTATTGTTGAGTGATAAACCATATGACATATTGCTAAAGTGTATATAGAGGTAACCTATTAACTGCCACTGTTAATCTGAGTGAAAGTTACAGGCTGCTAATCAACTGTCATGATTAATGTCTTTCCTTGGATTGAATCCTATGGCTATTATATCTTGATAAATGATTGGCATATTGCAATTTCAAGCATTCTTATCCAATATTGATGTTTGACAGAGAATTGATGATTGTACTTACTACAGGCTTGCATTTCATATAGATCATATGCTAAACAATTGTATTAGTGAGATGATTATGCTATAATGTCCATATTGAACAAATACTTGACTGATAAAACCTCTCTAGTGTATCTTCCTCATTTTCTGTTTGACTCCATTGAAGGCACTGATCTTCTCTTAAGGTTATTGGAGGCATTGGTGTTAGAAATTGCGTTCGCAAGTGAATTAAAGGGATTTCCCCTTGAAACATAATAGGATCCCAAAGAAGTTGAGAGCTTGGACAAATGTGACAGTAGTCCAAGCCTCTCCTATGATTTCCATTCACTAGCATAAGGCCACTCTTGATGCTACACATCTAGCCTGCTAGTTTTAAGTTTGAACATTAACACAGTGGAAGGGTATCTACAATTCCCATCCTAACCGCTTCCTGTAGCTTATTACAGAAGTAATAAAATCATAGTATACAATAGGATCCAACTTTTTGGCATCCTTGCTTAACCAAGCACCCTTGGCTACCTCATCTTACCAAAGCGCAATAAAAGCTGAAATAGAACTACTTTCTAGATCAAAAACATACTTAACCTCATCTATTGGAGAGCAGCTCTACTTGGACCTAGAAGTAGACTTAGATGCAAATACCCAAGTTGATGCATTAGTATCCTCACTGCCTCCATACCTCCATCTTAAATTAACTCATTTTCTTGAATATGTTTTCTGGCATAAGGATATAGTATTTTCTTTCATGGGATGGTGTGTATGCCTTTTGAGTAATGCATGCATTGTCTAACTATAAGTTTATGTTCAAGTTCAATGCCTTAACATCTGCTCAGTAGGATCTATTGGTTATACCTTACGGAGATTCATGGGATCCGTCATCATAGCTTCCATAAATTCTAGTTCAAGAACTGCCTTAGTATCTATCTCAACAACCACTTTAGTTGCTAGCTTAGCACTTATGGTGGAGGAGATATTAGTAGGAACTACAATAGTTTAATATAAACATAACAAATTTAGGTTTGGTTGGTTTATTTGTTGGTAGCTGTTGGGGCCTGGAAATTCGCAGGTGACAACAGTAAAGGATTCTCCCCGATCAACGTTCCCAACTAGCCCGTTGACTGTTTGGTGTAGGGAATCCATCTGGTTTGCGGTCCGTCTACCGTAGGTCAAGGTAACAAAACAAAAGGTTTTACTGGTTGCGGCTCGGTCCACCAATTTTTTTGCTATTTTGACTTAATGTATGCAATGTAAATGCCTAACTAACAAATGCAGGGTGATAAAGATGCCAGGAACTACACAATGTGATGCACAGGTTCTTACCTCTCGTCTTAGGTTCACAAACATCCAAATCACATATCCAGCCATGAAGTAAATAAACTAACTATCTAATCACCTATCTATCTATCCCCAAGGAGCCCAAAGAATGATTATTTGTGAGTAATGTGTGATTTCCATGTATGATAAATAGAATTTACAGATAGCTGATATTCATATTTGCAACACAGGAATGAGAAAAATATTCTAACAATCAGGTAGCTAATTGTTATATAATCAACATACATTACTCTTGGTGAAATTTCCACAAAAATAAATCAGAAATCATCCAACAAGACATAAGCCATAAAGTTATAACGATCTCACGATTCATGGACATGAGCTGAAAAATAAAGTAGTTCATCTTTCCGCCATCCATTGCATTACATCAGGAAATTTCACAATCTCTTCCTCCAACAGGAAAACTGTAATTTTTTATTGCAAAAGGAAATAGTTATTCTTACAATATGTCCTCCAGTCTTACTAGGGAAAAAGCCCCTCTTTCTTCTTTATCTATTATATTTATACAAAAGAGTCAAATGGTTGGGCTGCCCAAAGTAGCCTTTGGGCTTCCCAACCTTTCATTTTCCCAACGCTTACTTTTTCAAATGCCTTTACAAAATATTACAAAATACAAAGGCGACTCATCCCTTAAGAAGAGGGCCCCACTTGGCTTTCTAGGAACTTCCTCCACACTGCAGCTTCACTTGCGATGCTTTCAAAAGTGCTAGGCTCCAAAAACTGAATGCTTATCTCAAATTTCTCAGCTTGATTCTTGATAGGCTCGACCCTTGCTAGGCTCAAAGGAAGATGGTATTCCAATAATTTCACACTAACGGCTGGGTGGCCCACTTCATTCCTCAAAACCAGGTCATCAATGGCCTTGATCTGTTGTGTTCTGGCCTCTGTATCCTGATACCTGCTCTGCAATATCTATATGAAGGTTTCATGGTCTGGGAACTCATCAAGCTTATGTTTAGCATCTGTTTGGCACCAGTTGAATGTATTAAGGAGCCTCTTGAAGTATTCTGAGCATGCTCCCTGCATCCTTTTGATGGTATTTTTAAAGTCTTACGTGGTACTGATGGCGAACTCTACTAGGTCATGATCTCTTTTCAAGGATTGATGGTCCTTGGCTAGTAGCTTTACTAGAGTCTCCGCATTGTTCTCCAGCATTGCCATTCTAGCATTTAAAACTTCAAGAACCTCTTGGGATCTATCGATGAAGTAGGAGGAGGTCTCCATGATTTCCCCTAACCGGGTGTCAATCTGAAGGACCTTACACCTTTCCTCCTCTAGAGCAATCTGCAGCTGGAGCATTCTAGCTTTCTGAGCCAAGATGTGTTCTTTGAATGGCTGGATCAATGAAGAGATCTGTTCCTGATGTTCCCTTCTCAGATCATGGGAGTGCACATCATTGGCTGCCAAGATGATCTTCTGCTGCTCTTCCAGTTCTTCCACCTTTGCTAGTAACCGCTCCTTCTCCTTCTTCAACTCTTGATCTTCAGCTTGCATTTGCTCAAGGTGTTCTTATGTAGTCTCTTGAGCCTTCCTCTCTTCATGTAAAGCTTGTAGTTCAGCTTCAGCAATCTTCATCTCTCTCTGTAAGTCTTCAAATTTTCGCTTTAACCTGTTTCCTTCCTCTCTCTCTCTCTTCAGGGTATCCTTCAGCTGGGAAGAATATTTTTTGTATGACTCTAGTTCAGTCATCACCTTATCTATGTTATCCTCTGAAGCATGTAGTATTGCAGTCCCAGCCCTTATGGTAAGCCTTGGATCTAGGTCTGTTCCTAGCATAACATCAATATCTGTTATCATTTTGCCAGGCATATCCTGTGCCTCTACCTTCCTTTCCATTCTTTTCATTATTATTTTGGTGGCCCTATCATAATAGACAGTATTGAAGTCGAGGAATTCTTCACCCTTTTTCTGGATGAAAGGCACTAGCTGGAGCGAAGGGGCCACAGGGATGCTAGCAGCGGGTACTTGAGAGATCTGTACCTTGGGGTTTTCCTCCTCCTGGGTTTTCCCTTCTACTATTTCAGAGACTAACTACTATGTCAACTCTATTCTTTCACCCTCCTTCCTTTGGAGCTCCTCCTCAAGCTTTCTCTTTGCCTCTTGAGCTGCTTGTCTAGCTGCTTCCTCTGTTTCTTTGGCTGCCTCTTTCACTATCTCAGCTGCTTCTTGAGCAGCTTTACTTTTCTCTTCTTCTCCCTTCTGCATCCATTCTGTAGCTTCCTTTCCCAACCTTTGAGCTTCTTCATTCCTCCTTTTAATTCCTTCTTCAGCCTTTCTCTACTCCTCACCTTTCCCACCTATGGTAGTGATTTTCTTCTTAAATCTTCTATTTAGTGCCGTCATGTTTGGAGCATTCCAGAAGACAGATTCTTTCTTATCGAAATGATGGGTATATTCAAAAAACACCTTGTGCTCTTTACAGTGCTCCATCACTCTACCGTGAGTATCATTTCTTCGAAAAGGCATCTCACCAAAATGGAACTTCCCTAGTTCCTCTATGAATTCAGCAACTTGTTTCACCTTGGTGAATTTGTAGCTACCTAGCCTGAATGGTAAAGGAGGGTATGCAGTCTTCTTGTGTTGGAACAAGAAACTACCTATTCCGTCAATGAATACCTGCCTGACTACCTCTTTATGGACTATATAATCCATTGCATATTTGGGCAGCAGTAAAGGAGTCTTTGATCCTCCATACATTTGGATGTACATGCCATTTTCAGTGAGGAAATAATCAGCATATTCTCCTATTACCTGCATGGAACCTTCTGACATACAGTCACATTCCTTCCGAAAAATGAGTGCGTAGAGTGGCATAATGAAGTGCCCGCAGACCTCTGTGTAATGGCTATGGTACTGATGAGCCCACAACGGTCTATATGCAACATACACATGCATTCTTTCCCTGTCCCAGATGCACTTGAGACCGGGGAAGGGCTGGTTACACAGTATGCAATATATCAGTATTGAACTCATGTAAAACTCGGACCTTTTCTGAGCTTCTCCTCTCAAAGCTGCGGCCAAGTAGGAGGACAGACTGCTTGACACAAGGTTGGCCCAATTGAAGACTATTCCTTGGGTTTCCACATGAAAGATAATAGGTATACATTCAAGCTTGAAGAGTCTTCCATGAGTTCTTCCAAAGATCCTATTTATCATTAGTGCTATAAACCGGTAGGGATCCCTCAAGCTCGCGGTATCATACTGACCGGACTGTCTATTTCAGTACAACTTTCCCTGCAAGAGCATTTTCTTGAGAGTTTCCACTAGGTCCATTCTGATGTTGTCCAGCCAATCGTTAGATAAGAAAATCTAGGGTTCTAGTAGGTGATAGGCCAATGCCACATATCTAGGGATAAATGCAGCATAGCCCTGTCCTTCAGTGTTTCCTATGATCATTGTGGTTGTATTCACATGGGGCAAAATCCAGCCAATTCCCTCAGAGCATGGGAACAGCTCTGGTCTGGTGGAAAATTTCATGATAGAAGACTTCTCTATGTTATCATAGATAGATTCTTCTTCGAGGTCCATGTCGGGAAACTCCCTACAGGAAATCAATTTGTATATGTCACCCCATTTGTATTCAGGCTCAACACCAGAAACACATTGGTTATCTTCATATATGTATTCAGTCTTTGTCTCAGCTTCTGCTTCTGGTACTTCTTCCACCACTGGGGCCTTCTTCTTTTGTCTTTTGGACATGGTGAACTCGACTTATTCCTGCCATATATAACATTGTAATATTGAGACATTCAAGGTGCATACATTTACATGACAGTGTGCAGTACTTTATTATTTCTATGTATATCATGGCAGCAACTAGTTAATGAAACTAAGATATAAGTTTGCATAACTTGACTGACCAAATGCACACTATTTAGTGCTCTTGTCTATATCTCAGCATGATGCAAAACACTTCTGTATGGTATTAAAACATCCCATCGATCATCTTCTAGACTGCTGTAAAATTACACCCATATGCAAAGTGCCATTTTCATGTGTTTAATGTGATAGCAAGTATAAAAACGAATACATGCATGTACAACCCAAAAATGCCCTAACTATCAGAACTACCGAAACTGGTGCACAATATTCCATGACCTTATCTATACCTAGCATGAATCAAACTCAGTCTTGTGCAATAAAGTGAGCAATCTACTGATGCTACATGATACTGAGCAATTTATCAGCTATATTTAGGCCAGCATAAAAACTAAATTACTACGCTATGTGCTATTTTCCTATACGGTAGTATTTAGTGAAGCAACTGTATACATGTACAACAAAAACTTTGACCCTTAGACCATTTAAAATGAAATGCATAGAGTTCAGGGGTTTAGTCTAGGTATAGCAACGAAAGAAATGATTGAAGGTAACTATATGCAGTATGATTGCGCAAGTCACCCATGCTTCCAATACCAAAAATTCAACCATATGGCTAGGAAAAAATTAATTACATTAACTCGACCCCACATTCCATTCCCTGCGGGTGCCATTAGCAAATCAATGCGCGAGACGGATAGGGGAAAAACCACGCAAAAAGAGCGCCGCGATACACCCTCTCACAGGTTGGGGTTTTGGAATAACAGCACGTGGAAAAGCATAGGTCAAAACGGCTTCTAAGAAAGAAACTGCCTGAGCAGAAAATGGTCAACTACAGGCTGCCACAATAAACCCTTTTCCCCGGCCGCGGCTTGAAACTGGGCGTGAACAGGGTGCTCGGGACAGCATAGGTCAGAATATTGGGAAGCACCAAACTTCTTAAGTCTACTAGGGATATATGGCCTTCAACCTACCCCTACTCAACATCCTCGCATAGGGGTTCCGGTGCAGACGACCGTCTGCACCGAACCCCCCCCCTTCTTCCTCTCTGCATGGGGCTTGTAAGAAACAATGATGGAAAAACCTAGCGGTCCCGACGGTTATACTACCCTCCCATGGCAAAAGATAAAACCTTTTCTTACGAGGATCAAAACCTAGCGGTATGAAGGAAAACGGCCAGGGAAGACCATACTACCGTAGAAAACCACTAATAGTACCAACGGAAAAGGAGAAAATTCCAAGGAGCCTACCTGGCAAATGCACGCAATCAATAGGAGGATGTGTGGATCGACGACATCCAAGCTTCCACGTTTTCCACCTGTATGCAAGTGTACCGACAGCAGGGTCCTTCGAGAAGATGACAGCTCAAACGGTGACAGCGCTGGGCATCAAAAACAATAATAGAAAAATAAAACGCTATCCCCGAATATATAAAATTGGGCTGCACGTGTGACAACTTAATAGATCGACGAGAAACAAATCCGTATCGGAGGGTAAGAACTCACAACCTTCTGCAACGGCGAAAAGCCATAGCACCAACCCGTCCGTAATGGTGAGTGAGGCCCGTGAAAATAATAATCGAACGTCGGAAGCTTATAGGATCGGTTAATGAACGAAAACTTCCTCCGCAATGGCGAACAGGTAAGACGAAACAAAAACCAATGATCGGACATTGGATGGATTTTAGGATCGGGGAATGACAACTTAGACTCCTCTGCAATGGCGGACATTCACAACAAGACACCGTCCGCAACGGTGGAGAGAACGAAGGTAAACGGCTCCGATACACAGCCAACAAAAACCAAAAAATCAAAACCCAGACTGATCCGTAATGGCGGAAGCCAAAACGAGGATCCATCCACAACGGCGGCTAGGAAAATGATCCAACTTCCGATTTAGGCAGGATTCAAAGGTATTTAAAAAGCAATGATAAAATCGATTATGCATGGGATTAATTTAAGTGTTAAGGAAAACATCAGATCGATTGATAGAGCTACCCAAGCGTTTGAAAACATTCCAAAAGTCATTAGATCAAGATAAGGCAGAAAATCAAACTAATTCAAAGTAGAGGAGGGTCCTAAAATTTTTTAGAATTTTGGGAAAATGTTGCAGCTGCAACAATTGGCGACTACCTGGTGAACTCCATATTTCTGAATTAACTCTTTTCCAGTGCAAGACCGTCTGAATAAAAGTTGAAATCTTCTAGAATTCCTTATCCTCAGGCTGGCCAATTTAAGCATTTCAATCATTGAAGAGTAGTCTATTCTTTTGGGAAAAGGTAACACAGAGATATTTTCAGTCTGAATAACTTTTTTGAGGCCAAATAGGTGAGTTTTATTTTTCCTGTCCTTAGGGATTTTCCAACTTGGACACCACAGGATTGTAACAGAGTGTGAACAGTATTATCCGTTTGTTCCTCATTCCCATGCCAATTTGCACTTTTGTGCTATTTGAATTTTAGTTCTTTTGATATGAGTCCTCGTGTAGGCCTTTTATTACTGAATTTTAATTCAAAATCCTCTATCCCATAGTGCCCTTTTGTGTGAACAATGTGCTTCATATTTCAGTTCACGGACGGAGAGGATCTTGTGGCCATTCAGTACTTCATGCTTTGTTATTTTGCTTTGATATGTAATGCTTTCTTTAAGGAGTTTTGACTCTTGATAGCTTATTTCTTTTCTGAATATACATGACATGGGATCATTTAAATATGATATACTGTTTTACTCTGCTTCCTTTCTATGAGTCTTTTGCTGTCACCCCCTTGGGTATTTAAGATGTGAAATGGATGGAGCCTCGAAATAGTATTCTAGACCTCTCTTACTTCTGAGTTATTTACAGGGATTAAGTAAGACTTCAATGATGCATTGCCAGTTAGGAAAAATGCTACTAGAAGACATTCTATACTTTTAAAGCACAGTCTTTTGCTCAAGATTTCAGTTAATAAATAACCTTGACCTTTCCATTGCAACCAAAAGTTTGCCTCTTTATTGAAAACCAAAGAAAAAATAGCAAAACAATAAATCAAAGGAAAAAAAATTAAATCAATTAGCAAAAGAAAACAGTCTCAAGCATCAAAGAAAACAAACAATTTATTTATGTACAAAAACAAAGAAAGAGAAAATTTGCCCACTCCTGAAAAATATTGTTTTTTAAATCTAGAGAGTCAACGGGTGGGCTGGAAAACAAACACGGGATATCTAACCATGGTCTAGCTACGGTGTTTTTGAAACTGAACACATGTTCACAATTATATAATCGTCTTTCACAGCTTGAGGAAGTTGAAGGAGCTCAAGCTGAGTGTCAGTCATATGACTAGCCTCTCTTGGAGCAAGATGTCTAAACTCAAACTCAGTCAGATAATTTCCCAAAACAGACTCAGCAGATTCATTTCCCGCTCCTAGCTTAGTGACATTGTGCTTCATATAGGGCTCTCTCATTATCTTAATCAGGTTTGGGATGCCCTTCTGAGGTAACCATAAGTGAGACCAATCTGAAGCAAAGTACCCATTCAGTCTTGCTGTCCAATATCGGTTTAGGATCATTCCATAGCCGTCAGGTATGTCTGCTACTACAATATCAATGTAATGACATATCCTTCCATTTGCAGACAATCGAATCAGCACATTTTCCATCTCCCCCACTACTTTGACACTAGTCTTATCTAGTTGAGTGACATCCCAAAGCGTAGGTTCTCTCCATTAAGTTTTTTGCAAACTGTTAGAGGCATAACATTCATCGATGATCTAGAGTCCACCAAACAATTATGCACATTGTGATTCAGCATCTCTAGGGTCAAAAGGAAAGGTGGGGCGTTGGTTTTCCTTGTCCTAATCAATTCGATCTTTTCTTCCACAGGTTGGTTTTTTGTGGGCATATCCTCTTTAATTTTACCATCCTTTTCTTCCTCATCATTTTCCATAGATTTAGCTGGTAGAACAAGAGGCTCTATGTTCTGTTTGCAAGCAGTGGCTTTAGACATGTCATTTTTAGCAATCACCTCTGCCTGCCTCCTGACTGTCTCTTGCAGATTTTTAACCTTTGGAAGTATTGCATTTCCCTTAATTTCTAGGTTCTTATATTTTGTGGCTAGAGCTGTATATTGAGATTTGAGGGCATCTTCCTCTATATTGAAAAGAGAAACACCATTCCATAAGAGCATGGCATCATCATCTCCCTTTTCTATGGTCTGTTCCTCTCCTCCTTTTTTACTACTGTCTTCTATCAATTTGGAATCCAGCAACTTATTCATTACCAAATACATTGAATTCAACCATTGAGGGCACTTCTTCTCAGAATGAGGTTGCTGGTGAAAAGTACAAAAATTATCCCCCCCTATCTCTATTATATTTATTGAGGCCGAATTTGGGGAAGGGATTTTCCAATGGTTAGTATCCTCTCTTTTAGAATAGTAGGGTCTATCAGTTTTCTGAATGTCCTTTTCTTTTTCCAGGTCTATTATTCAGTTGTAAAGCTTTTGCATTGTTTTCATCATTCCCTCAAGGTCGTGTGAGTGCTCCTCTCTGGGTTTGGACGACACTAGAACTCTTTTATCTACAGTTTTCTCTCCAGGTAGATCAGGATAATCTTCTACACTTTCCCTCTCAGCCTCTACTCTTTCAGCTTCTTCATAAGTCTCTATTAATGTGGGTTTGGCTTTCATCTTGGCAAACATAGCCAGCTCAGGCCCTAGGGATGATGTATAATACTCAATTAAGATCTTATCGGAGGGTCTATCAATTTCAGAGAAGTTCTTTAGGTACATTGAAAATCGCTGAGTGAAAACATGTACTTTCTCATTCTTCTCTTTTCTTAACAAACCAAGACCTTTCATTAAGGAGGCATGTGTTTTTTGGGTGGTGTATTTATTTCTGAAAAACTTCTCGAAGGTGTCCCAATCAGGAATAGAATTTGCAGGTAAAATGAAGTACCAGGATGCTACTGTTCCCTTAAGGGTGTGAGGAAACAATCTACAGACAATGTCTTCATATTCCCCGGCCCTCAATCCTTCTACAGCCAAGTAAAAGCTTTGCAAGTGGTCATCTACAGCAATTCTTTCTTCGGGATCAAACTTTGGCAACAACTTGTCAAAGGCTTGAGGGAAGTTATGCAGAGGAGGTGTGAAGTTTAAAGGAGACCTTGCCCTCCATGCAGGCAAAGGGTTGGGCTGATTTACATTTATGCCAGCCATAAGTGCAGCTACAGGAACGAGAGTCTTGAGCAAAGAAAACGTAGGATGATAACAGGATTTATTGCTTCAAGGTATAACCGGAACCTGTGAGTACCTGGGTAGGGCTGAAAGCTTCAAATATCTGCTGGTAAGGTAATCCTGGAAAAAGTAATTTTCCACGACCATCCATGCACTGGTGGCCCTCCTTCTAGCGCCAATTCTGTTGGCACCTGTGAATTTCCAGGCCCCAACAGTAGCATAAATGGCTAGTAAGAATTCAATAAGATATAGTTGTAACAGGAAAATGTAGGAGCACTATAAGAAGGAAAATGATGGAAAATGATGGAAAATGTAGGAGCACTAAGCCCTCTTTATCCCCAAATGTTGGTGGTGTTTGTTGTTGAACTCATTTGTCATTTCCATAGTAAAAATTTACCCTTCACTTATTCCAAAACCATTGATTGGGATGGGCATGACTTCATTCACACATTCACTATTCTTCTTTTCCACACATTCACTATTCTTCTTCTTTTCCACGCAGTCACACACTATGATGATGATGGAAAATGGAATTAAATTAAGAGAACTAAGCCCTCTTTATCCCCAAATGTTGGTGGTGTTTGTTGTTGAACTCATTTGTCATTTCCATAGTAAAAATGTACCCTTCACTTATTATCTACTATATCTCATTACTACTCAATAGAACACAACTTAACTAGGTAGCTTAAACACAATATTTCATCCTTTTTATGACTAAATCACACAACCCATATAACTGGGTCACCTTTCTGATACACAATAGTCAAATACTCTATGAGTTTCTTCTCGACTTCACATGACAAAACACACTACATAACACAACATAGGCTATGACCTACTCAAACTTCATCAATGAATTCAAATACAAACCAATATGTGCCACTCAACTTGGTCATAAGAAGTTTTAGAAACAATAAGATGAATATCCTCTAGTCAACTACACTTTCTCACAACCAACAGGCTCTACAACCATCTCACTCTTGAACTAGAGACATGCACAAGAACAAATAAATAGGACTCGTAGTTTTTTATGCACCGGGGATTTCCTTCCCCTTAAAACCACTTAGATACTTCTACTCACAATACCCAACGTTACTCCCTACTGGTGCACTAATGATTTTCATAAAAAGGAAAATTAAGGTGCACTATAAGAATGAAAATGAATGTAACAGGATTTCCTTTCTCTTAAAACCACTTAGATACTTCTACTCACAATACCCAATGTTACTCACAATACCCAACGTTATTCCGAATGATGTAATTAGTGCACCAGTAGGGAGCAACACCTATAACACCCATGTAAGAAAACAAACAAATCAAATCTTGTTCAAGAGGACCTACATGTAAATATAGTAGTGAAGGCAAAGTGTTTGACGAAATATCAGTACCAAAATGCATGGGAGTCAACACCAGATCAACATCCTCACGATAGCACCGCACTTTTCTCTTACTCACCTGGTGGGGTACTGGTACTACTTACATTATTTATTATCTATTCTGGCAATGTGTGGAACAAATTATATGGGTCATACGCCTCATTGAAAAACACCCGTGATACCACTTATGCCAGGGCTCTTTGCCGCTACTCGATCTAGGGAGGTGGCTATATGTTGGTAATCCACCAAGAGTTGATCCTTAGGAGGTGCCAATTACCGCTAGCCTATAGGATAAGGCCATATTTGTTATACACCTGAATGGCACCTCTCCGTCCGAGTGCCGACATCCCTCATATTGGCACACAAAAGGACACTTATGGATAGAGGTTTGCCCAAAACACTATAGATTGGCTTGTCAGGCAATACATTCTTTCACCATCCACCTAGTTACTTTTTCATTTGCCTATATTGAGATGTATTCGCGACTATCATTTTATGCAACTTGTGTATCACTCGCGAGTCTCCTGTACAGCAAGTCGTGAATCCATGTATTCGCAGGTTGCGCTTATACATAGTCGCGAGTCATTCGCGGGTTGCTCTGCTACAGACCCGTGAATGTGTCTCAACATTAAAACATAAAAACACTCGCACTAATGGGAGATTAGTTAAGTTATTTAACTTAATTTCCTTAACTTCTGCAACCTCCCTAACCTTCGAGAACTGCCTTATTTCACCCATATAAATACAGGCCTTGGGGAGGGTGTCTATGACTTACACTTGGAGAGCAAAGTTATGCTGGTTGAGTTTATACAGAAGTCTTTGGAGCAGTGAACTCAGAATCCTTTGGTTGCAGAGGAGTCCTTGTCTTAGGCGTTGGGTTGTATCTGAACTCTTTCCATTATTGATAATAAAAAGATTACTTCTTCCATATGTGTTTCATGTCTTGTGGTTTGATAATTATTTATGCTTCTGCATCTATATGTGATTTATCTAACCTGCTTATACATATATGAATCATCTTGTATCTGGAAAAGTGTTTCTTGACAAGTGAAAGAGGAACAATCCTAAAGACTTTGGAAGTGGAACAGAGAAGAAGAAGATTAGCAAGGATCGACCTTCGTTTAACAAGTAAGTCCTTTAATCTTCCTATTTCTTATTCTATGCTTTAAGAGTCAATTGTCTGCAGGGAATTGAGTATGTTGGTAACCCCAGACCTTAGGTTATTAGGTGTATAATCTTGTACAACAGAACTGGCTACTCTGATAGGGAGCCCAGACTACTGTAGGTTGTTTTCTGTCCTCCTGACCAGTTTTGCTTGTGAGTCTGTTTGTGATTTTTATCCTAGTTCTTATTTACTTCAGCATTTGAAAGTCCTGGGTTTTTTCTTGATTTTCTGAGAAATTTTTTATACCCATTCACGGGTTGTCTTTCTAGAAAGTTGCGAATATTACTATGCATTCGCGGGTTGTTATACTGGATAGTCGCGAGTCACTCGCGAGTTGTTCTTAGTGACAGTCGCGAATACTCCTGGAAGTGGGGATTTTTGAGATAAGTTTTGCTTGTTCTTCTTTTTGTTTGGTCCCTGTTTCTGAGTGGGATTTCTTTAAGAATGCTGTGTAGTGAGTCTGAGTACTATTGGTGATCACATTTCCTTGCTTTTTCGGAATCTCTTGAGTCTTTTTTCTTGGTTTATTTACTGCTTGCATACTGAAGTGTTTTGGCTTGTTTGGGTAGTGGGTTAAAGAGTCTTAGTCCAGATCAGTGATCAGGGTCTTGGGCTCAGTTTTTTCCAGTCTGTCTTCTGACAGTGGCTGGTTGTCACTTGCCTTTGTAAGTCTACATTGATTTTTGTCATTGTTTGCACCCAAGCTAGGGTTCCTAGCCTTCCTTCATTGGTTGTCTTTTGGTCCTGTTAGCCTGTTTGCTTCAGCCTATTGCTTTTTTACAGTTTATAAGTGTCAAGTTTGCTCAAGCTTTGTGCATTGTAGATGCATAGTAGAGTTTTGATTATTTTTAAAAGTGAAAAGAAAACATAGTTAAAGCTTTTGCATTGTAATTTTTGCATAAGTAGTGTTCATTTCAATTTAAAAATATTATATCAAAAAACTACAAAAACATAGGCTTAGTTTCTTTCATCGTAGCTTTCATTTCATCAATACATATTTGCAAAAATTAAAAAGAAGTTTGTTTTTATGGTAATTTTGCTTCAAATGCACCTTTACTTTCATTTGTTTCTTGTTTGACTCAAAACATCATGCAGTATACCACTCCATTACCTCTTGAGTAAAGAACAGCCCTTTAAAATAAACGCATAAATTAAAATTTACTAGTAAGTTTTTATTTTTAGGGGCCTTTCACCTACTAGCTTAGGCTAGACTTGTGGGCTAGGAAGTGTAAACTTCCCACAAGTTATAAACTTAGACGTAGTGGACCTTTCTTTAGGGAAATCCTTGACTGTATCACTATATCTGGGAAGCTCCTCTCAAACGGGAGTTAAGCACTAGGCCGTGTGGAGGCTTGGATAGAGGAGATAACCCTCTGAATCCTTGTCAAAACGTAACCCTGGAATTTTATGCATATAGGGATTCTATCCTAGATAGATTTTTGGGCTCAACTACCCTGCCCATGTGTACGATTTCAGCTGACGACTGTCCCCCCAGATAGCTGGTATTGCCAAGGTAGCCTTTAGTCTCTTGTCTTTTAGGGTTCATACCTAGGTAAACCGGAAGGCTATTTCTGGTTCACCTTGAACGGGCTTGGAAGGTAAACCTTGTGGAAAGTGTAGGAGGGTGGTGGGTGATTCCTTCGCTTGTGCCTAAGAACCACCTCAAGGACGCCAAGTAATCGTTCATCAGCTTTCTTCAGGAAAGTATATCTTTTACCCTGGTTTGATTGCTTGAGACTCTAGGAACTTTTTAGTGTATGCTCTATGGTTTTGCCTATGTTTAGTTGGCCTTAGGGTGTGATTTGTTAAATTTTTAATTCTGGAGGACAAACCGGTTAGAAGGTCAAGAAGGTTGAGAAACCTTCCTCCTATCACTGCATTCGAGCCTCCACCTTTACCTCAAAAGTGGAGATTAGACACAGAGGGTTCATTTGAACCTGTAGGAACAAGTGAAGTGCTTGGTGAACCAGAAATTATTGCTAACCATTTCAATCTTGACACATTTTAGATAGAAGAATTGCATACTGACGAGTTTGCAAGAAATTTTAACTCCCCCTTGACTGACTTAAATGATTCTGTGATCATCCAGGTTAGGCCTTTTGATTCACCAGTGCTAGGTGTACCTGTGGGTAGAGTCATGTCTTCTGCGGAAGAAAGTTCTTTTGTGTTTACCTCAACCATTCCGGTTGAAGGGGTGCTACCTCCCCCGGTCAGTACCCCTAGATCTAGTTTTCCTTCTACACCTTTGACTCCAGCGAGCCGGGTAGTTCAACCATCGGTTCACTCAAACATAGGAGGTACTTCTGGTAACACGGTTGTTGGGATCCCCAGTATACCTACCATTCCTTCTTCCTTCCCTTACACTACCTAGAGTGGTCCAGTAGGATCCTCGGTTTATGTCCAAGGATTTCCTTGGAATGGGGGGCACATTCTCCCATCCAGTCCATACATAGGTCCATCTCCTTCATATGTAGGAGTGCATTTTAGGAGCAACACCTCTTACAGGTAGAGCTTCCAAACCCCAGTTCGGTCCTGTATACGAGCTCTCCCTTTTCGTTGTTTAGTGGAGGGATACCTGCTCCAGTCTTTCATACCCCTGATTCTATGGGGACGGCCCAAACCACTTATACTTCACCTCCCACACAAAATCCTGTGGCTTACGGATGGAATCTGTTTCAAAGCAACCTTCCCACTTCACAACCAGTGGCTGGGGGCAACCCCACTTTTACCCATGGGCATTCGGGGGCAGGTCCCTCGAATCCCCAATTTGGCACATTTACTACCCCAGTTAGGCCCAAACTTCATTTCTTGGCAACTTTAAACTTTCCAGACTTGTCAAAGTTGATGAATGACCCGGTGAGGCATGACCCCTTGTGGCCACCTGTTCCCACCAAATTTCCCTCGGACATCCCTAAGTTTGAAGGTAAAGCTGGTGAAGATCCTGGTGCACATGCCACCATTTTTCACTTATGGTATTCTTCCAATTCGTTGAATGAGGATTCAATTAGATTGAGGCTATTCCAGAGGACCTTGACTGGTACGGCGGCTAAGTGGTATATCGAATTGCATTCTGCTGCCTTTAGTAGTTTCTGGGATTTGGCTAGTGCTTTCCTTAGCCACTTTCAGCTTCCGGTTCAATACGATTTTGGAATGGAATTGTTGTATACTTTTAGACAAAACAAGGCTACCCACATCTCAGATCATATCCAAGAGTGGAGGAGGCGAAAGAGCCTTATCAAAGCCACCATTCCTCCTGAGTTTCTATTAGAATGGTTCCTTAAATCACTGTTGCCATACATATCTAAGGATGTTTCCACATGAGGAGTAACGAATGAAGAAGAATCCATACTCAGGGCCCAGTAGTTAGACTTGATTTACTCACAGTCTGGGATCTTGTATGAGATCATCCCTGAGTCACCGAGGCTTTCGCACGAGGCGGAGAAGCCTAAGCCTGGACCCCACGCCGATGGTGTAGTTGGGTCTATCAACTCTCCCACTGTAGAGTCTTTAACTAAGCAACTTCACCAATGGTCTGTCAAACAGTCTATGGTGGAGGCAGCAAAGGCTGCCCCCTCTCCCCAAAATGCAATTTTTTTTGCGCAAACTTCTTCTAAGGGCAATCAGCAGCCCGACAGGAAGAAGAAGAAAGGTAAGAAAGGAGAGGGAAACCAAAACAAGCCCAAGCCTACGAACAATGCTGATGGGGGCAAAAAAGAAAAGAAGAAGGTCAAGTTCCCTTGTAATTTGTGCCAAAAGGACCACCTTACTCACCTTTGTTCCCTTATGGATCAAGCCCAGAAGCTACTCAAATCTCAACAACCGGCTGTCCTGAAGGACCCGTTTCCCTAAGGACAGAATTCTGCTTCAGGTTCTAATGTAGCAGGGGGCACTCAAACTGCCCATGACCCTAATTATATCAAAATGGTTCGATCTTCAACTTTTTTGCAAACCAGGAACAAAAGCTATGAAACTGAGACTTCTGAGAAGGGTAAAGCTGTAGTTGAACCTTCCAACCCTCTCACGATAGAAAAACCTGTCGAAACTATTTCGAAGATAACAAAAGGTGTTTTCAAGAAGACTTTGCATAACCTTAATGCTAGGGCTGCTTCAAACTACTCCGTGGTTGAATACTTAGCTCAAACCCCATGTGCAATGTCAGCTTTAGAGGTGTTATAGAGTTGTCTTGCCCAGCGGGATGCTCTCTTAGCAGTTTTAGGTAGCATGGATTCTTCGAGTCTCATGGCGAAATTCAATCTTTCTGATGTCAAAATTTTCTTGCCTTACCATGTAGCCCTATCGATAGATGTCATCCATGGTGGTAAGACCATTGGAAGTGTAGTTGTTGATGAGGGAGACTCTACATGTGTTATGGCCCTAGCCTATTGGAAAGCTCTTGGATCCCCAGAGCTGGTCCCATCAAACACTTTAGTTACTGCTTTTGATGGAAGATCCTTCCGTCCTCATGGTATCCTGCCGGATTTCGAGCTTAAATTGGTAGGCAAAGCAGTGTCTGTTGAAGTTGAAGTGATTGATGCTCCTTTGGACTATAATTTGCTTCTGGGAAGGAATTGGACTTATGCAATGTCTGTTGTTGCATCGGCTGTTCTTCGTGTCGTGATTTTTCCACATGAGGGCAAGTTGGTTACTGTTGACCAGCTTGATTTTACCCAAAAAGGCCGTTTAGAGTCTAAGGAATCCACTGTGTCATTCGTTGATCAGGTCAAACCTGCTGCACAGAGCTTGGGAGCTGGAATGTACGCATCATTGATGGGCACATTTGACCTTCCAGCCCTGGTGAACTACATTGGTTCTACTACTGTGGGGAATTCCATCACTACGGTTGGTGATAGGACTAATCCTTGGGTCCTCCCAACTCCCCATGAACCAGAAGTGCCCTTATCAGCAGTAGAAGTAGCTTATCAAGCCATCATTGAAGCTATTGCTAATCCCATTCCAGATCCTCTTTTAGTCTCGAATGATCTAGAAGAAGTCTATTTTCCTGCATGGGCGAAAAACTCTTTATATTCCATAGATTGCTTAGATACCGTTTTTCCTTCTGATGAAGCTATTCTGGAAGCTATGAGTGGACGTGATAAGATTTGTGAGGATCTTCATCATCGAACCTATTTTCTTCCATATTTGAGCAAGATAGAAAACCAAGAGTTTAAGGTGAGACTGTCAGATGATATTGAGGTACCTATCAACCATTTTCCTAGGGAAGGGGTGTTTTCTGAGGGGAATATGGCAAAAATTTCTGCCACTATACCTACCAATATCTCTGTGAACTCAGATGTCGTGGAAAACATCTATATAGGTGCAAACTGCTCTCTGGAGGAGATTGCCATCTACACTGCCCTTTTCAAGGAATTTCGCGATATCTTTGCCTAGTCATATGAGGAGATGCTAGGCATTGATCCTTCTATTGTCCAACATGAAATCCGAACCTATCCTAATGCCAAGCCGGTTCGACAGAAATTACACCCCGTGAACCCACGTAAAGCGGTGGCTGTGAAGGCAGAACTTGAGAAGCTCTTGAAAGCTGGTTTTATATATCCCATAGCTTTGACGGAATGGGTATCCAAACCTTTTCCTGTTGATAAAAAGAAAGGGACTATTCGCATTTGTACTGACTTTAGAGACCTCAATAAATCCTGTCCCAAGCATAACTACCCCACACCATTCATTTACCAAATCATAGATGCATGTGCGGGGAGTGAAGTGTTTTCATTTATGGATGGTTTCTCCGGCTACAATCAAATCCAAATCAAACCGGAAGACCAACATAAAACTACTTTCATTTTCCCTTGGGGTACATTTGCGTATAGAAAAATTCCCTTTGGATTGAAAAATGTTGGGGCTACCTCTCAACGAGCCATGAACTTTGCTTTTCATGACATAAAATCCATTGTTGAACCTTACCTTGATGACCTGCCTGCACATTATCGCAAGAGGGTTCAGCATTGAGACCATTTGAGGTTGATTTTTGAAAGATGCAGATACTATAAAATTCGCTTGAATCCCCACAAGTGTGTTTTCTGTGTCGAGTCAGGAAGATTACTTGGATTCATCGTATCTAGTAGAGGCATCCAGGTGGATCCTTTAAAAGTTGAGGCCATTGTAAATCTGTCTCCTCCTCGTTCTCTTAGGCAACTTCAAAGCCTGTAAGGAAAATCCAACATTCTTCGACGTTTTATCGTTAATTATGCCAAGATCACTAAAGGTTTCATGCGCTTGCTCAAACAAGACATTCCTTTTGTATGGGATGAAACCGCACAACTTGCGTTCGAGGCATTGAAAAAAGCTTTGTTGTCGGCTCCTTTGTTACACCCACTAGATTATTCTAGGGATTTTATATTATATCTGGCCGCGTCGGAGTTGACCATTGGGGTAGTGCTAGTTGAGGAGGACAATAAGCTCGTTGAGCATGTCATTTATTATCTTAGCCGTGATTTGGTCGGACCTAAGCTTAGGTACTCCCACGTCGAGAAGTTAGCCTTAGCAGCTGTTTATGCTGTGTAGAGGTTGCGCCACTACATTTTACTGAGGAACACAACAGTAGTGGTGGATGTGAATCCTTTCCAATATGTTTTATCCCGATGGATTGTTGGGGGAAAATTCAACAAATGGATTGTCATTCTCCAGGAGTTTGACTTGGATTTTCAATCCGCTAAGTCTAAAAAGTCCTTAGTTTTTGCTGAGCTAATAGCAGAATTTCCCACTGAAGAAAATGTAGCGGTCGAGGATGACTCATTCCCAGATGAGCACATCTTCTTGATATCTACCTCTGATCCTTGGTACGGGGATATTCTTATATATATCCATACTTTGAAGTATCCTGCCGCTTACTCTAGGGAGGAACGACGTAAGTTACGCCTTCATTCCAAGAACTACCTCATTATAGGAGATACATTATATCGATGAGAGGTAGATTCTGTCTTGCGTCGTTGCCTTACTCATGAGGAAGTGGAGATTGTCCTAAATGATTCTCATAGTGGAGCATGTGGGGGTCATTTATCTGGGTTAGCAATGGCCCAGAAGATTTTGCGTGCTGGTTATTTCTGGCCCATGATCTTTAAAGATTGTGTGGAAGCCATTAAAGCGATGTCATCCATGTCAGCTTTACACCAGAAAAATGCGGTCGCATCCTGCTCCATTTTTTCCTGTTGTCTCGGTAGGACCCTTCATGAAATGGGGAATTGATTACATGACATGCAACCCAGTCTCGGATGGGGGGCATAAATACATCATTGTTGCCGTTGACTATTTTACGAAATGGGCAGAGGCAATGCCTACTTTCAAAGATAACGAGGAAACTGCATCTTTCTTTGTTTTCAATCAAATTATTGCAAGGTTTGGTATTCCCAAAGTGATTGTCACTGACCATGGCAGTCATTTTCAAAATAACATGATGACGGAATTGACCACCATGCTCGGATTTCGATAAGAGCATTCTTCTCCATACTATCCGCAAGCAAATGGTCAAGTTGAGGCTGTAAACAAGACTTTGAAAACTATCCTTAAACGGACAATTGATACAGCCCATTCTAATTGGCATATCATGTTATATCCTGCTCTTTGGGCTTACCGAACTAATGTTAAGACTACCACGGGTTATTCACTTTTCCAACTCGTTCACAGGGTGGAAGCAATCACTCCGATTGAATGCGAATCCCATCCTTGCAGATAGCCATTCATGTGTTACCTGATACAATTGAGCTTGAAGAATGTCTAGTACATCTAGAACACCTTGATGAGCAACGTAGAGATGCGTTGACTGATAATCAGGCTCAGAAGAATAGGGTTAAATCTCAATATGATAAATCAGTCAAACCTAGCGTTTTCTCTGAAGGGGAACTTGTCTTGCTTTGGGCCCAAGATAAAGAACCTCGAGGGGCAGGAAAATTCAAGGCTATGTGGTTAGGACCCTATGTCGTGTCAAACGTTTTGAGTAAAGGCGCATATGAATTAGTGGATTATGATGGGAATAAGCTGCTTGAGCCTAGAAATGGGCTCTACCTGAAGAAGTACTATGCTTAGGCTTAGCACTTTTTCTTGTATTTTAGTGTGTGTATTTTTATGTACATTAGGTTGTCAGTTTTGTTTTTTATATTATCTGCTAGTTGTTGCAGATGTCTTCCGAAATGTATGTAGGTTTCGCTGATGGTGCCAGCCGTCACACTTGCAACCTGGCTTCGGCAGCATGGGTTATCTATTCTCCCATAGGACAGCGTGTTGCCGTAGGTGGCACTTGTATTGGTCCTGCTTCTATTAATGTTGCTGAGTATAGGGCTGTTATTGAGCTCCTATGGGATGCTTTGTCACATGGCATTACCCAACTTGAAGTCCATTTGGATTCTCAGTTGGTAGTTTCCCAGCTCAATCGAGCTTATCAGGTACGGAATCCTACCTTGTTACGTCAATTCATGCAAATTCGTTTACTAGAAAGACATTTCGAAGTTATTACTTTTAATCATATTCCGCGAATTCAAAATTCATTGACTGATGCATATGCTAATTATATTTTGGATTGGCATCTCACACACATTTCATAAAATATATAGCAAACATGTAAAGAACACTTGTAAATAAACCGACAACCAATATATATATATATATATATATATGTGTGTGTGTGTGTGTGTGTGTGTGTGTAAAATATCTGTCATAGATAGGTCAAGTCTGATCCGTAGATCCCGTCATATACAAAATATACAAAATGTGGATCATCATCCATCAAAATGCCCTAGAACTAAGCCTACCCGCCATGGCCACTAGGACCACCTTGGTCCCCATGATCTCTAGGAACCCTGGCTTCCTTATCCTCCTTGGCTTCGGCATCCTCCACCGCATCTCTGTAGACAAGTATTGCTCTAGCCACTCGCCTGAACAGTCGTAGCCATATCGGTGGAACTCCTACTACAAACTGCTGCATGGCTGTAGGTATGTGCTCAATCTGTATTGTAGGTACTCTCTGGGTCAGCCTGGCTAGCTTCCCCTCTAGTACCTGAACCAATCCTGGATCTCCTCCTACAATCGGTCGCACGAACATCCGCAGGTGCCCTTCAGGGCGGGCTAGTCCAATATCTGCATTTTGACGCATGACTAGGATTAGGACTTGTACATATGTATATATTCTATCATTTGAAAATTCATAAAAATTTGAAAATGATAAAAAATTAAAAAATCACTTACCCATCTCGCCCCATATTCCTCCTGGAGGGAGGACAAGGTCAGGATCACCTCAAAAATCCATCCTAGCGTATGGAAACTGCTCCAACGTCGACAGCTGTCGTTCCCACCATACATAAAAGTCATCATTGTAGATGCTATGTACTATGTCTCCTCCTCCTTGACAGAGGAAGATATCTCCCCACTAGCTCAGCGTCGGCTGACATGGATGTCAGACCTGTAGTGCCATCGCAGGGCTCATAGCTGGTACCCTCTCAAAGAAGAACGCTACTAGTATGCTGGCATAACCAAAGTTCTTGCGTCTTCCTCTCCTACAGTCAGAAAGTTACCACTTCATGATGGGGAGCACTCCTGAGCACCAATCATAGAGGGCACCTCTAAAGCAATCAACCGCCACCCTCATTTGATTCCTGGTGGCCATATGCAACACTGATGATCCCGCCAGTCTCACAATAGTGCTAGCTAGTACCTGCAGTGTGAAATCCTGGATGTCTGCAATAATAACACTGCTGCCCCTCTTTTGCATACCTGGTGTACAGAACATGTCAACATAGCTTTGGAAACTCAAGGGGTCTCCGCCCCTACCAGTGCCCTCAAAGTTCACCGGTGCCCCCCATTGTGATAACCCAGTTATGAAATATATATCCTCTACGGTAAGCTCCAAAGTCTCACCTTGAAGATTAAACATCCCCATGTCATGATCCCATTAGTTGACCATGAATTCCAGTAAGCAGACATTTGACCGCATGGGCGATGTACAAAAGAACTTCAGCAGCCCGCAATTTCTCAATGCTTGTATTACGGCTGCGCTTTGGAGTGCCGCATGATCCATTATTTCATGTTCTCTTTCCCTCCACTCTAGCACCATATTTTTCCTGGCAAATACACACAATTTGGTTCAGTATTTCATCTTTAAAAATAAAAAATTGACCATTAATTTTGAGTTTTCACCCATCACGCAGCACTCGCGACTGTCTAGTTAGGCAGGCCGCGACACATTCATGACTGCCTAGTTCGACAACTCACGAGTAAAATGCGTATTCATGAATTTTACTCTTTGCAACCCGCAAATGCGCCCTTATGTAATTTGGGATGATGTAAAATATTGAATTAACCATTAATTTTGATATTTGTTTGGATCAAATTGAAGGGTTTAGGGTGTAGAGTTACCTGCAACTGACGGATCTGAATTGCAACGGTCCAATTGTCCACGGTAATCGATCAAAGATAGAGGGTAAACTTTCCTTTTTGGTCCAAAAAGTGCAAATGGTGAGAAATGTTTTAATTTTCAAACTATTTATAGAAATAAAATTTCGTAAAGTGGGTCTTTTTGTATAGTTTGAAATGTCAATTGACTAATATCACCCTCTTTGTGCCTTGGAACAGGTTTACCAACTTTACAAAGTGTTGATGCTTCTATAGGGTGGTTTTGCTATCTCCAACTCATGTTGGCATCTTATCACTCCACATTAACCTTAGTATGCAACATTTTGCCACGGACTATGCTATCCCAAGCCATTAGTCGCTTGTCTCTACCATTGTTCTTCCGTGGCTAGGATCCTTATTTCATGAGTGTCATCTTATTATGCCTTCGCAATCCTTTGGTACTCATGCCGTCACTGTTTCAGGACCAGGGGTTTCCTCATAGCTATTTTTCACGCCAAATAGAGCTTCTTCTGAATCTCTTTTTACAAGCTATCCCTTTATAGGACTCCCTGACCTTATGGAGTTTCTTTAGGCCCAGGTCTGACTCCTTCAACACAGACTTGACTGTCAAGTTATCTCGTCTGTTCAAGCTCGTTAAGAATATGTGAATGGGCATCCACATTGGTGGTAGGTTATCTCTTTCTTGGACCATGTGGAATAATACGAGAAAGGATCACTCTCTTTTCTTTTAAATCAAGAAGAGTATTCTCAGGTATAGGTTTATCACTTTTCTGGACCCGAGGGACTAAATTTACGGAAAATGAACACCCGTTTTGAACTTAGTTTTCTCTTTTTCATGCTCTGGACCTGAACATGAAAAAGATTCCAAGTGTACTTTGTGTCTTTGTCATGCTTGTTAAACACTAAAGAACAAAACAACGAGTTTATTGTTGTAAGCCCCATTTCTCGTAACCAAATGGATCTTTTCGAGTGATCTTGCTTTCCTTCACACTCGTAAAACTCAAACTATCTTATGTTTTTCTGGAAGGAGCATTGGGTAGGTGGTAATTTAACTTTTTTCAGACCTCCCTAACTAAGTACAAAAAAGGTGCGCCTTTTCTTCTTCAGAAGTTAAGAGAGTTCTTCTGTGGTTTGTTTTATACTTGTTCGGCCTCAGGAGACTAAATTGGACGAAAAAGGACCCCCGTGGAGTCTTCTTTGGAGTTTTCAGACTCTCTAAATGTGAAAACACCGTTTGAGCATGTACTAGTTCGGGCTCATTAAATCCATGGATCAGTGTATCAAGCATTATTTTCCCATCTATTCAATCTTGTTAAAAAATGAAGAGGGAACCGAGTTTACTTTCCTGGACTCGTTAAAATTTAACAGGGAAGGTAAGGAAGAAGTTTTCTCTTATTTTCAGTAATGGTAGCATGTCGTCCTTGAACATAGCACTCTTTGCTCTACGATATCCATGTTTTAGTATACACTTGTGTTCAGCTATCACTTTGAGTTTCTTACTCCTCCTCTTGTCCATTACACCTAGGGAATCTGATCATGTCTCCTACATGACAGATAAGTCTAGTTGTTCTATCTATCCATTGTACATTTCCTTGGGTCATCTCTATGTTGTGCTCACTGTTCAAGTACTTTACCCAATGTCTGATCTATAACCTGATTCCATCATTGTTATATCTGCTATCTCTTTGTGTCTCCCTTTTTTTGCCCAGTTCCTAGTCACTCTTGTGATCCGTTGGAGGATATGTTTCCTTCCTTATCACAGCATGGTTTCATTTCAGTACTTCCTGATGATGAAGACCTAGAGTTTTGACGATCGTACGTCTGGATTCACTTTCATTATTGGTGAACTTGTAGAGCCCCCTACTGGGTCTCCTTTAGTTTTTATTTACAGTCAGAAATTTCACTTTATATATACAGTTTGAAAATCTATAATTCTATTTTATCTACTTCTAACAATTTACTGTTAACTGTGCAAGTAGCAAGGATGATATCAGCATATAAACTTTCAAAATTTAATAAACAGAATTTGCCATATAAACTTTAAAATTTAATAAACCGAATTGGCCATAATACTGCTGGAAAATACCTGTAGGTAGCTAGTAGATCCACCTTTGTTGCTGTCCTTGCTTGTTGTTTTTTCTTGCTTTTCCTTGCAGCCAAAAGTCCTTCCCAAGTTCTGAAACTCAACCAGTCCAAACCAGTCTTGCCACGCTGCCAACTGGCGAGGTCTCACCGACCACCCAGCTCCAAAGGTGCCCCTTTGGACCCCCGAGCCCAAACCGAGTACAAGCCCTAAGCTGTTGTATCCCTTCAAAATCTCCAACAAAAACCCCTTCTTTGCCGCTCTCTTCTCCCAAAACTTCTCAAAAAAAAACTAAGGTAAGGATGCTCCCCTTCTCCTCCCTCCTTTCTCCCTTTTATCCCCATGTTTTCCAACCTCCCCCATTACTACCCCTATCTTCATCATAAATTTATCCAACCCCCTTCCATCTACCATTGAAGTCCTTGAGCCCTCAACTTGGACTTGGATTAAATTGAAATAATTTAAGTTGACTTGGACTAATTTAAATATTAAATTAATATTGCAAGGTGTTGGTTGGGGTCACCTCTCAACCATAACTTTTAATTCAATTAAATTTAATCCTTTTATTTAATATATTAACTTTAAACATATCCCTACTCATATTTCAATTTTTGACCATTTAATTAATAAATAATAAATGTTATATATATTATATAGTTTAAACTTGCATGCTCATTTATTGATTAACAAACAATCATTCAACTTCAATAATTATTTATGTTTTGACTAATTAAAACTCTCTAAAACATTAATGTACATGCCACATTCAACAATATAAACATTTTAAAGATCATTTACATATTTAATATTTATTTATTACCTTATCGAAATTAATTTTAATTAATCTTAATGATCATTAATGGAAATTTTTACCACCTTCACTAGTCAAACCTTAATTATAGTTAAACTTAATTAACATAATTCATAATTATTTAACACTTGTTAACAAGTTAATATTAGCCTTAGTAGGACTAACTAATCAACATTCACACTCAATTGACATTTATTATTCAAGTTAATAATAATATTATTAAGAGACCTTACCATTATGAACATTTATTTAAAACTTACAATCAAATTAATAGCAGTCTTATCAACACTAATTAACCCTAATCATCATTATTAACTTTAATCGACATCTTTTACATTGATCAACAATAGTTAATTACTAATGACAGTAATTAATATTAAACGACACTAATTGACATTATTACTCAACAACATTTCATGTAATTCATAATATGTAGGCGAGTTATGTAAGCATAGCTACTCCTTACATTCCTTACGTAAGTACACTAAAAGTAATAATTCACATACATCAATCATAATCAAGGAACTTATTATTTACTGACACATGTTTTAGCATAGTTTACAAGGTATGATCCATTAGCTTACTGAAATCCATGTTACGACAATTCATACATCACTGATTTACGACACGTACTAATCAAGGGTTTTACACACCTACAGTTAGATCTTGTTTTCACCCCTACTTCACGCTACATCTATCTACCTACATCATTACTAACTTCCACATCATATCCTGTCCTATGCTGGACTACCCTGGAATGTCAAGCCATGACCGGTTCCAGCTAGAACCCGTAAGCGAAAGTGTCGACCACATCGACCAAGCTTCTCCAGCAGGCAACCACCAGTCATCATCACACACCTTGGGGAGCGCATCGTAGCACAGCCCTCCCATGACTCTGGGTTTCGGGGATAAATGGTGGGTAAATCCTCCACCCCCCTAATGGAACAAGGGACTATGTCTACTCGACATAACAACAGCGTTGCACTTGTACTCGGTCTGTCATCGTATAACCGATCTAGGCGATTGAGTTTCCTGGATCTCTACCCCACCCATGTCATAACATACATCATAATAAACAGCATAATAACCATATGAAAGTAAATAATGCATCATTTGCATACCATTTTATCTTTAGAAGTCCACGTCCCCGAGGTCCTCCCACCTTGTAGGATCCAGCTATCACTTAGCCGTTTCAACCTGTAAGTTAGTTTTCTACATACAATATAGGATATCGTGCATAATCCTTGATATCTACACATATATATCATCATAACATGACAACAATAAACTCATTCATTCGCCATGCACCTGGCATAACATTCACTATTTATACATATATCTGTAACAGTATCCACGTACCCATCATTCAGTAATTTCCATATATTTGACATAATTAACACATGATACATATCTAAACATGACTACCGACCATAATACTATCATCACACACACACATATATATATCGGCAAAATAATAGAACCATATGTCCACAGTGTCGTCAAACCGACGAGGTCTCACAATCAAACAAATACAACATATAATAGTAGTTCAGGTAGAAATGTCAAAACGAGGTGTTACATACACCCACCCTTCAGGAAACTTCATCCCGAAGTTATGATCAAAATAATGCGGGATAATCACGACGCATAGTCTCTGTGTCCTCCCAGGTAGCAGACCCGGGGCTATAATGGTCCCACTGGACCTTAACTTGGTCCACCAAACGGTGCCTCAACTGTTTAACCTTGCGGTCCAATATAAGTAATGGTTCGACCCTGATGGTTCCCTCGTCCGAAACCTGCAGTTCCTTCCAATTTATTTTATGTGACTCATCAGCTACATAATGTCATAAAACAGATACATGAAAAACATTATGAGTTTTATGCAAATGGGGTGGCAACGCAAGATGATACGCGACAGGTCCAACCTTTTCTAAAATTTCAAAGGGTCCTATAAATTGTGGTGACAACTTTGTCCCCTTCCCAAACCTGATGGTACTTTTGCTAGGCCTGATGCGGACGAACACTGCATCACCAACCTTATAGCTTCGGTCAACCCTATGCACATCGGAATAACTCTTCTGCCTATCCTGTGCTTCCTTTAACTGCTGTCTAATTTGAACAACCTATTCTTCCATCTCCTGAATCGACTTAGGTCCTATAATTACTCGATCCTCTAACCTTTCCCAACTCAATGGTGTCCTGCATGGCCTTCCATATAAAGCTTCATATGGAGGCATCCCAATTGAGC
>LPNX010762114.1:64465-86183 GCA_001517045.1 Pseudotsuga menziesii
CGGCTATAACAGTCCTGCCGGGTGGTGATGATCAGCTTTTACTTGCTGACACTCAAGGCACCTAGCGACAAATTTGACCATGTCATTTTTCATCCCTACCCAAAAGAAGAGTTGCTTCATGTCTGCATACATCTTCTTTACACCCGGGTGCACACAATACACTGCTCTGTGGGCCTCCTTAAGGATAGTCTCTCTAATATCTCCCTCCTCAGGAATGTACATCCTCCCTTGATACCGTAGCAAACCATCGGCTTCCAACTCATAGCCTTCAAACTTTGGTCCCACCGGTTTCCCATTCTGGAGTGCCGATGTGACCTTTAGGTACCAACTATCTCCGAGTAGCTGCCCTAAAATTCTTTCCCTCAAATCCACCTTCAAAGGTATAAGAGAGAAAAGTCTTGGTTTTCTGCTTAAGGCATCTGCTACCACATTCTCCTTCCCTTTGATGTAGGAAATCCAAAAATCATACTCACTCATGAATTAACTCCATCGCCTTTGCCTAGCATTTAGGTCTCTTTGAGTGAAGATATACCTTAAGCTTTGGTGATCAGACTTGAGCTCAAAGCTTCGTCCAACAAGGTAATGTCTCTAAAGCTTCAAAGCTAACATCACTGCAGCCAACTCTAGGTCATGAGTAGGGTAATTCTCTTCATGTGGTTTTAGATTTCTCGACGCATAAGCTATTACCCCACCTTCCTGCATCAATACTGCACCCAAACCCTTCCTTGAAGCATCGGTGCAAACTGTGAATTCCTTCTACATATCTAGAACTCGTAGAATTGGTGCACTTGTCAATAGTCTTTTCAGCTCGGCGAATGCGGCATCGCATTCATCTGTCCATTTGTACCTAGTGCCCTTATGTTGTAGGGTAGTTATGGGTTTCGCAATTTTTGAGAAACCGTCAACAAACCTTCTATAATACCCGGCTAACCCCATGAAGCTCCTTACTTCATGCACATTCTTTGGCACGGGCCAATCCATTATGGCCTTTACCTTTTCAGTGTCAACAGAAATTCCCTCACCGGAAATTATATGCCCTAGGTAATGGATCTCCTTCTGATAGAACGAACATTTGGGCAACTTACCATACAACTAATGCTCCCTTAAGCATGACAACACTATTCGCAAGTGTTCCTTGTGCTCCTGTTCATTCTTGGAGTAGATGAGGATGTCGTCCAAGAAGACTTGCACAAACTGATCTAAGTATTTTCGGAACATACTATTCATGAGACTCATTAATATGGCTGGGGCATTGGTCAAACCGAAGGGTACCACCACAAACTCATAGTGCCCAAACCTTGTTCGAAAAGCAGTCTTAGGTATCTCACTTTCCTTAATCCGTAGCTGGTGGTAACCTGATCGTAAGTCAATCTTTGAGAAGATTGTCGCCCCTTTCATTTGATAAAAGAGGTCATCAATTCGAGGTATCGGGTAGCTATTCTTTACGGTGGCTCTATTCAAATCTAGGTAATCTATACAAAGACGCAAGGAGCCATCCTTCTTCTTCACAAAGATTACTGGCGCACCCCATGGTGAAATACTTGGTCTGATGAGCCCTAGATCTAGCAATTCCTTCAACTGCATTTGCAACTCACAAAGTTTTGGGGCCATCATCCTGTAAGGTGTCTTCGATGTTGGCTCTGCACTGGGTTTTATCTCAATGGTAAAATCAAGTTCCCTCTTAGGAGGTAACCTAAGTAATTCCTTTGGAAATACATCATTGAACTCAGCTAACACTGGATAGTCATCAAAGGAGGGTCCCTTCTCACTATTTACTGCTTCAAGAATGTACAACTGGCATCCCTATCGCATACATCGCTTTACGTTCATAATTGATATGAAACGTAGGGACACCTTCTGTTTGATACCTTAGATCTTGATGGCCTCTCCATTGTCATTAATGCAAAGAACCTTCTTTCCATAACAGTCCAAGAAAGCTCGATGTTCCTCAAGCCAATTCATACCGATGATGTGATCATAAGTTCCGAGAGTGGTGACGTACACTTTGACTTGTGTAACACACACCCCGAGATCCACCACACACTTATCGACACTAGGTCCTACTGCTTGCTTAACCCATTAAGCCATTTCGACTAAGCTGAAATCATCATGATCGTAGGCTTCCAACCCACATTTGTCTAATGCATATGGATAAATGAAACTATCAGTAGCACCAGGATCAAAAAATATTCTAAGTTTGACATTATTGACTGTACTTGATGATTCCACCACTGTGGATTGGTGCTCTACTTGATGGTTGTTTACTATAGCCGAGATCTGATGCCTACTACGCCCACTCCCCTTTGGAGATTTTCCTTCTCGCTGCACTGTACCGGATCGTAATTTTGGACAATCACGCTGGTAATGTGGACCTCCACATCCCCAACAAGCAACCTGTAATGGAGTGGGAGAAATAACCCGTTCAGACCTTTGAGAGGGGCTCCTCCCCCTAGGACCCCTTTCTCTACCAGCTGATCCTCTGAAATTCCTCACACCCTGGTGAGTTCCTCTGGCTTACTGGGGCACCGCCCTAGTTGCCACTGATCTGTATACCGCTGCGACTCTTGGTGTGCTCCTTTTCTTGTAGGGAGGTGGCCTCGCATATCCTCCTCAAGGGTAGCTTCGAGGGGACTTCGCCGCAAACCCTGACTGCTGAGAGTTGAATGACCTGATGGGATTTGCACCCAGTATCTCCTTAGTGTAACGAGCACAATTTACTGCTTCGATGACCGAAGTCGATTTCCACATCCGTACCTGAGCCCTGATCTTGGTATTGAGCCCATACACGAAGCGCTCAACCTGGCGTTCGTCATTGTCCAAGTAGGGGACATACTTCACTAACTCCATGAACCTCTCTTCATACTCCTCCACCGATAGATGCCTTTGTACCAAGGCATGAAGAGCCCCTACTTGCTCTTCCTGGTAGGATGCGGGTAGGTAATTCCCTTTGAATTTTTCCACAAATAGTTCCCATGGAACCGTGTCTGGTGTAAGGTGTAGCTGCCTTTCTTAGTTTCCCCACCAGTTCAAAGTGGCCCCTTTTAGTTGAAATATGGCCAGTTTGGACTTGGACGTGGAGGTGTATTCCTGCAAGGTCAAGAACCTGGTCATCTCTTCCAACCACGACTCTGCTCGTATCCTTGATCGACCCCCTGAAAATTCTGGAAGCCTTATCTTCTAAAGTTCCCTCTTGATATCCTGGTGCGGATTTCTTGCTACTGCACTCACTTCTACCACCGGAACTTCCTCCCTTAGTGGAGGGGCATCCACTTCTACCTCCGAGGTAGCACTTCCTCTGTGTGCTAGTCCCCTGAGTGTTTCGTTTATTGCTTCCAACGAGCGCAGTATAAGGACGGTCTCTGGTGATGGTGCTGGCACATTCGGCTCAAGTAACGCCATAGCCTAACCTCACCCCTGACCTGCTCGCTTTCTTACCATGTTTATCCTTGCTATATAGAATAATAAAATAATTAGAATATGACGACATCATGACTAATTACCATCAAACTCAACAATTAATTAAAAATGCGTCATGACTAATTTATGAGCGTTTACTCTAAGAGCTATAGTTCAGGACATTTCGATCAGGCCATCTTGAGGCCACTCGGTACTAGATATACTGCATTAATTCTACGTAGGTTTAGGTATTGGATTCCGCACAATCCTCATCGAGTTGCCATCAATTCTTCAAGATATTCCATTAATGTTTAAAGCCCCGCTCTCATTAACAATTAATAATTTAATAATTTGTTCATAGAATAACCTAAGTTTTAAGTCTAGCATCGTGTTTAGCCAACATTTTGTCATGAAATAGAATCCATGTCCTAGCTATCAGCTCGTCATGTTGGTCTCCGTGGTATCTCGTTTTCAAGATTCTGTGTCGGTCTTTCCTCTTCGACTATACGTCGAAGTTTCGGCAAGGAGCATTTTCAAGAAGAAAAGCTAATTATTAACTGTGTTACATTAATTACTTTAATCAGTTAAAATAGTTAATAGTTAATAACATTAATTTCCAAAATTATTTATAGTATATATATATATATATATATATATATATAATTTTTCTTATTTTTTATTTTTTTTATTTTTTATATCATTTGAACAAAATTTTAAATAATTAAAAAAAAAATTTATTTAAATACTTTAACATTATGGAATAATGTTAAATTTTATTTATTTATTTAATTATATATATATATATATATATTATGAATTATTAACAAAAAATTAAATTAAAAATAAATAATATATATAAAATAAAAAAAAACGAAATAAACCCTAATCACCTTAACCTACGTTTTTCCTCCTTCCCTTATTGTAGATCCTGGGAGACCACCAGCGCTCCCTCCCTTCCACCAAGGGCACCTCCGATAGAAGGTCGAGACCCAAACCCTTGGACGGAGTTCCTCTGTTGGGTAACGACCCAAAATCCTCCTCCATACGACTTGCTCGAAGGGGAACAAAGGCAGCAAATAAAAGATTTTACTATTTGGCACGCGATGGCACCTGTTCGAGCTGTTCGGAGAAGCCAAGGGCCAGCATTAAACTTCCTTTCCAACCCCAAAGCATCACCACCAGTAAATTGTTTCTTCATTATTATAGTTTCTGGAGACTTTAAACCCCAAAAGAGTTTTCTACAATATAAATCTCTGTGTGCTATTGGCTATGGATTCTTTGGGTTTTTGTTTTGCTTCATTTTGACATTAGTTGAATATCTGTACAACATAGCCGCAACCCTGTAGTGGAATATCTCTTATAGTTTTTTTTTGTTTTGTGTTTTGCCCTGGCCATAGGCCACTGGGTAGGGCTGAGCCGAGGCCGCAGGCTCACGGCCTTGCTGGCCGGGTTGCGCCCAGCTCCCTGCGGGCCACGTCCTGCGGGCTGCGCCCTAAGGTAGGGCAGATGTTCTCTTCTTCAACCGTATTGCTCATGGGTTGAAAATAATTTTGATAATAAAGGATTGGTTCCTACAAACTTCTGGTTTTTTTTTTTTTTTTACATGCCTACCTGCAGCCTGCTGTACATGCTTATTCTGCCGCTACGCAGTAGATTCATCATATATTCATGGGAAGAACTTTTGCGTTTGGAAGAATCAGGTAAGATTCTTCCATTAAAAGTTTACTATGATTAAATCTTTCTTTATTAAGATGTAAACTCGGGGTTCAATGCCTAGGGTTTGAAATATTTAAGGTGAGAAAGAAATAGCGACAGGTATAGCAAGAAAGAAATTATAGTAGTTTTACATTATGTTTGTTTTGCTCTCCTTCTTTGTAAACTAAGCTTTCAAGGATTAAGTAAGTTTGTTCTGAATGCCTGTATCGTATAATCAAGGCCATGTAAAATCTTTAAAATTTCAGTTTCATAAGAGGAGGACCCGGCGCTTGAGGTAGAGGGTTTGAAACGTATTGTTATCATTCTTGCGATATTTTTTTGTTTTGTTTTGTTGCTGGTTTCATAAGATATTCTACATGATGTCCCCTAATGCGTGCAGCAACCCTAATCCCCAATTTTAAAGCCCTGTCTAGTGCATGAATTGAACTGTAGATTCCTTCGAGCACAAATTTCCTGTTGGTAAATAAACTGCAATTAAAGTTTGAAGAGAATCCTGTCCTATGACACGATATAATGTGTAGGGAAGACATCTTCTACAAATAATTCTTTTATTCTAATTAGAACGTGTTTTCGATTGTTTCTGTCGGAAAAAGCTAAATATTTCCGAGATAAATTCATTTTTCAGTTCTCTGTGAATTCATGTTAAATTTTACTCGTAGATTCTTATAAAGTGCACTTTTCTTAGAGTAAAAGAAGTATATGATGAGCTATATCAAAACTTTCTGGTTGCGCGAGTAATTGGTTCATTACTGCACTACTGCTAAGTTTCGACCTTTTCCCCTATATCGTTAAACTTGAATTTGCATGCAAGCGATCACTGTACATTCTTATTCTTTCAATTCTATTTAGTGTTGTTTGGATTAAGAAATGCAATGAGAATTATTTACTGATTCTCTCAATTCTATGTATCAATGTTTGGATTAAGGAATGCAATGAGCATTTTCGTATAGAGGGTAGTTAACTATATTATAAGTAGATGCAAGTTGTGAAGTCATTAGTCTCAATAAAAGATAAAATATAACAAATAGCGATTACAATTTATATTTAAAAATAAAAAAAAACATAATATATTTTATTGAGATGATAATTAAAATAGCATAATTGAAAGTTTGGATTTCTATCTTCATTAATAATTTAAGAAACGTCATAATCTGAAGCTCATCTTTCTTATGTTAGTATGAAAGTTTGGAGCTCATTTGATAATTATGCATGGGTAAACGAATTTAAACATGAAGTTTTAAACTCGATTTGCTTTGTTATAATTTTTTATGCATTGACCTCGCAGCAATCAACAACTAGTTGATTATAAAAATAGTTGACTCTTGTTTGCACCATTTAATTCACAAACTGTCGACTGAGTTTTTTTTGCCCGAATGCTTTGAGTCCAGGTATCTAGTGAATCACAACCTAGGAATCAATCATAGGAAAATCAGAGATTTAATTTATTATTCGGTACTGACACAAAGTCTGCTGCTATATTAAGAGGGTTTGTCAATCCAGCCCAAAAGAATTTGGAAAAAGAAACTTCAATTTATTTGCTAATAGCAGCACATCTAAGTTTCACTTGTCTGGTCATAAGTCATATGCAATAAGAATAAGACCTATTATTACTAATATAGTAATATATATATATATATATATGTGTGTGTAATATATATAGTTTTATTTTATTACTATTTTTTTTTCTTTAAATTTCAAAATTAAATTTCAAATATATATATATATATATATATATATATATATATATATTTCATTCCACATATCCATTGCGAGCCCTCTCGTTCCAGATTTGGAACCACGGCTCTGATACCATGTGTAGAGCCCCTTAGTGGGTCTCCTTTAGTTTTTATTTACAGTCAGAAATTTCACTTTATATATACAGTTTGAAAATCTATAATTCTGTTTTATCTACTTCTAACAATTTACTGTTAACTGTGCAGGTAGCAAGGATGATCACAGCATATAAACTTTCAAAATTTAATAAACAGAATTTGCCATATAAACTTTAAAATTTAATAAACTGAATTGGGCATAATATTGCTGGAAAATACCTGTAGGTAGCTAGTAGATCCACCTTTGATGCTGTCCTTGCTTGTTGTTTTTCCTTTCTTTTCCCTGCAGCCAAAAGTCCTTCCCAAGTTCTGAAACTCAACCAGTCCAAACCAGTCTTGCCACGCTGCCAACTGGCGAGGTCTCGTCGACCACCCAGCTCCAAAGGTACCCCTTTGGACCCCCGAGCCCAAACCGAGTACAAGCCCTAAGCTGTTGTATCCCTTCAAAATCTCCAACAAAAATCCCTTCTTTGCAGCTCTCTTCTCCCAAAACTTTTCAAAAAAAAACTAAGGTAAGGATGCTCCCCTTTTCCTCCCTCCTTTCTCCCTTTTATCCCCATGTTTTCCAACCTCCCCCATTACTACCCCTATCTTCATCATAAATTTATCCAACCCCCTTCCATCTACCATTTAAGTCCTTGAGCCCTCAACTTGGACTTGGATTAAATTGAAATAATTTAAGTTGACTTGGACCAATTTAAATATTAATTAATATTACAAGGTGTTGGTTGGGGTCACTTCTCAACCATAACTTTTAATTCAATTAAATTTAATCCTTTTATGTAATATATTAATTTTAAACATATCCCTACTCATATTTCAATTTTTGACCATTTAATTAATAAATAATAAATGTTATGTATATTATATAGTTTAAACTTGCATGCTCATTTATTGATTAACAAACAATCATTCAAATTCAATAATTATTTATGTTTTGACTAATTAAAACTCTCTAAAACATTAATGTACGTGCCACATTCAACAATATAAACGTTTTAAAGATCATTTACATATTTAATATTTATTTATTACCTTATCCAAGTTAATTTTAATTAATCTTAATGATCATTAATGGAAATATTTCAAACCTTAATTATAGTTAAACTTAATTAACATAATTCATAATTATTTAACACTTATTAACAAGTTAATATTAGCCTTAGTAGGACTAACTAATCGACATTCACACTCAATTGACATTTATTATTCAAGTTAATAATAATATTATTAAGAGACCTTAACATTATGAACATTTAGTTAAAACTTACAATCAAATTAATAGTAGTCTTATCAACACTAATTAACCCTAATCATCATTATTAAATTTAATCGACATCATTTACATTGATCAACAATAGTTAATTACTAATTACAGTAATTAATATTAAACGACACTAATTGACATTATTACTCAACAACATTTCATGTAATTCATAATATGTAGGCGAGTTATGTAAGCATAGATACTGCTTACATTCCTCACGTAAGTACACTAAAAGTAATAATTCACATACTTCAATCATAATCAAGGAACTTATTATTTACCGACACATGTTTTAGCATAGTTTACAAGGTATGATCCATTAGCTTACTGAAATCCATGTTACGACAATGGATACATCACTGATTTACGGCACCTACTAAGGAGAATGGATTCCTTGGTAGCAGTTCAATAATATGTGAAATAAAAGATGCTAAACAGTAATAAAAATTAATCTAAACATGTCCATGAAGCAAAACAACAAAAAGTAAAGAATGATTTTTTATTGATCTGACCTCCAATGTGGAGGTTGGTGAAGCCCGTTGCGCTGATCTGAGAGGTTGCTCCAAGCTCCAGCTGCTCCTTCTCTTTCTCCAATGGTGGAAGTGGTCCAAAAGGGGCTCTCACGATGAAAGTAGCTCAAGGGTGAGCTAGGGTTTCAAGAGCAATTTTGGCAGAGGCAGGATACTTGTGATTGTGGATCTGAAATAAGGGGTCTCCATCACTTATTTATAGTGGTGGAGTGCCGGTTTAGGGTTAGGGTTTCAGCTGTTTAGGGTTTTTTCCTCCTTTTCCTCATTATTTTATATTTTTTCTTCCTTTTTGGAGATTTTTTCTTTTTTGGAGGAATTTTGGATATTTTTGGAGAAAGAGGGTTTTATGGCCTTTTGGAGGCATTTTAAGCCTTTTGGAGGATTTTTAGATGGTTTTATGGGTTTTTGATGAAAATATGGTAGGAAAATGGACAAATGAGCCATGTAATGGGATAGATGAGGTAGTGAACCCTTTTTGGGTGTTAACAGATTGCCCTCTGATGTGCGAGGGCAGGAGCTCATCATATGGCCGATGGACATCATAAGTCATATTCGTTTTTCCTGGGGTGTGGAGAAGAGAAGGAACCAACTGAAGCCCAGAACGACGATCTCAAACCAACTGCAAGGACTGAAAACTACATACCCTCAATAATGGATGAGGAAGCATCTGATCATCTAGACGAGGCGGGCATACCCATGCTCGTATCGAGATACATAAAAATAACTGTGAGGCCCGAAAAGAGGGACCTGTAGGATACATAGAAATCCACTGTGTATATCATAAGGGTCCAGAAGGGACACAAATCTGGAACATACTGCTGGGCTGACCATGTCTGAGCTGAAAAACTGATGCACTAGAATGACAACAGTGCTACTGAATGTGGTTCCAAAGGAACTAATGAGCTGCTGGATCAAAGTGACAACAGTCATACTTGCAATGGTACACTAATCTGGAACCGAACTGGGTACTCAAGGAAGCATGGAACTGGATGGCTTCTAAATACAATCGCCAACACAGCCTGGACATCCACAGGAACATATAACTAGCCGTTCCAAAGTGACTCACCAATGTGCTAGAGTCGGGGGAAATCCGGGGTCTTCGACACAGAATGGAAAGGATATACATCCTGTGCGATTCTCTACGATGCGATTAAGGTGCTGAAGTCGAGCATGTGAGAAACAACTATTCGGAGAGGCAATGATGACTCCTCCCAAAATGGTCCGTAGGCACTCACCACAGATGGTGATGGGTCCAAGGCGCAGGGGCCTCTAGGTCTATCCTCTGGAATAGAGGGGCTGTCGTCGACAGAGGGAGACCTGTAACTATCAAGGCAATGATGTTTCCTTGACAGAAGCGCGAGGTGAAAAACTGAACTGTGATAGTATTGATGGCAGGAGTGATAAACTGGGGGGAATAACTGGGCAAGTAGAGTGGGTGGACTCAAACTTCCTTTGTTCAGAGTATGATGGTGGGGATGATCGGGCAGCATATGAGACTGATTGGTGGTAAAGGGATCATAGCGGTATAGGATCTGAGGGTGAATGGGCTGAAGGAGACTCAAGCTGTGGTAAAATGGCAGGAGATTGCAGAATACTCTGAACAAAGGCGACCTGATTGGGGGTGTTGCCGAGAGGATTGATCATAGCGCCAAGAGGCGCGGGGGGGACTTCTTCATGGGTTAGGGAACTAGAAGAAGTGTGGATATAAAATGGTACTGTCATATGGATTTTACGAGCCCAGGACAGTTCATGCTCGTGGTTGCTTTCAATTTTAAGGAGTCTGAAAGCAATAAGAAGACTCTGAAGTAGTGAAATGGTACTGTCATGTGGATTTTACGAGCCCAGGATAGTTCATGCTCATGGTTGCTTTCAATTTTAAGGAGTCTAAAAGAAAATAAGAAGACTTTGAATAAATGGAATGGTACTGTCGTGTGGATTTTACGAGCCCAGGACAGTTCATGCTCGTGGCTGCTTTCAATTTTAAGGAGTCTGAAAGAAATAAGAAGACTCTGAAGTAATGGAAAGGCCAAGCAAGGAGGAAGTGTTCAATCAAGGGATGTTTATGATGACCAGAAACAAGGGTGGGGGGGAACACTGGTGGGCCTCCTTGTGGGGGGAGTGAATGGTGGCAAAATAACGAAACATTTGCAGTATGACAGGAGTGGATGGCTCATGTAAAAAGTGTGGCACAATCCAATGACGGCCGATGTGGTGCGCAAATCGAGGCAACAAGGTGTCGGGACCCAATGTTGAAATTGTACCAAGTGAGAGCGAGAAATGATCTCAAGCGTCTTCACGGGCTCGGAAAAATGAATCCGGCAATATAAAAAGTGTAAAAAACGGATAGCGGCCGAAGTGGCGTGTGAACCGAGACGACGAGTGGTGTCTGAAAAAATGGGCAAAAAATGACGTAGAAAAAATAATGCAACGAGGTGACCATCGTGATGGCCTCATCGTGCTGATTCCAAAACTGTAGCTAGGGATGAATGGGACGCTGTTTCTGACGAACGGGGGGTACATCAGGCCATGTGTCGACGTGGTGCTCTATAATGGCAGGGTCAAGACCGGGCATTTCGGTATAAGACCAAGCAAAGACATCACGGAATTCTCTGAAGAGTTTGTTGTATTCCTCAATTTCTTGCTTACTGCAAGAGGCTCCTAAAGTGATGAGTTCGGGGGTGCCTCCTGGGGCAGCAATGTCAATTTGGATGACAGGTGATATGTTGGCCATGTTGCCCTCTTCGAAGGCGTCAGGAGTAGGGATAGGGTCCTTGAACCAGTCGACCTTGGAGGGAAGGAAATCTTTGGACTCAGCTGCAAAGTGGGTAGCAGTGTTAGAGGAGGATTCATCTGGGAGGAAGTAGGAATGATGGTGCATGTCATCCCAGGGATAATCCGGGGCAGTAAGAGCTTCGAGAATCTCCTCATCAGTACGGAATGTTTGCGTCATCAAATCGGGTGACGAGGGAGTAGTGACGGAAGAGATCATATAAATTGTATTAACCTCTCCAGAAGGGGGAGAGATCGGGGGGTGGATCTCCTCAATGGTGGGTGGTGCCGTCTCAAGATCTAGATTGTTCATCTCAAAGAGAGCTTCTCTGTAATCGGGGAGATCGGGACAGTGATTTGTGTAATGCCCGTAAACACCGCATATGGCACAGGGGTGGTTAGTGCTCAGGGATTTGTCGTGAGGCTTAGGGGTTGGATCAAGATGGACAACCGAGATAGTGGGGTCGTCGTCAAGCATTTGCATGTGTTCCTATAATGCCGGTAACTAAGGACATAGGTGACTCGCATGGCCCAACTCATCGCAAAGCGCGCATTTGGGAGGAGCACGAAACACAGGGGGGTTTCTGACTGTCTTAGGAGGTGGGACAACAGTGTAAGGTTGGGGGCCTCTGCCCCCAGTGGGTTTGGTAAGAGGAGGGGGGGGGGGGGGGTTCGCGGAAGACGACGGGGTAGTGATACCGAGAGGTGGTTGACTAGTAGTGAAAATGGGTTGTACTGGTTGCAGGACAACATCTGGTGTTGACGAGGGAACGGGAGGCGAAAGATACCAAACGGGTAATCCTAAGGTTAACCCAGGGAGGCTGAGGGTAGCCATGACCGGGGCGCTAACCACTCCTAAGGGAAGGAAGAGGAAAGGAATGGTATGGTTGGGTGTAGCACCAATGTGACTAGGTACCAAAGGGGGTTTAGGCAACAAGGGCGATTGAGGAGTTCGCGTATTATGGGACAGGGTACATATGGCTTTAGAGGTGGAGCCATATTGGTTTTGTCGGGTCTAGAGGTTGACCTCATCGGAGGACATCATCAACAAGTGGTGGGTACCTGAGTCAAGTATGGTTTGATCAGGAGCAGCGTAAGTGATTTGTTGTTGGGTTGTCGCGTTGGCTTGAGGGGGAGCCAACGGTTGAATGTTCACTACGCCTTGGGTTGGTAAGGGGTTTTGCAACACCAAATGTGGCTGCTGAGGTTGTGGGGGGTTGGGTGGTGCTTGAGGAGTCGCCTGCCCTTGGTGGTAGGCATATTCAGCCCAAAGTTTCCGAACGCGCTCCATGTGGGGGAAAATATGTGTGTAGTGGCCATAGACCCCGCAAATATAACAAGGATAGTTTGTTCGCAAATTCTAGCCCCGGCCGCGGTTTTGTTGGCCCTGGTTACGTTGGTTGTTCTGGTTTTGCTACGAGGTTTGTTGGGCGTAAACTTGCCCTTGGGTAGTAGGTGGATTCTGAGGTGGCGCAGGTGCTGGAGCAGGCTGCGGTGGATGATATGTAGGTGGAGGCAGCGCAGGTGTAACAAATTGAGGGGTTCGCTGATAGTGCTGTGGAGTGGGTTGTGGGTTTGCCACAGGGGCTGCCTGTGGCAGGTAATAAGTGAACTGGGCTTGTGAAGGCGTGGGAGATGGTGTAGCCTGCTGGTGGTAGTAGGGCTGAGGTGCGACCGGGGGGGCGTAGGCGGTAGTCGCATGACTGAAACACTGAGGTGGACATGAGGGTCCATGGGAATGGTGGTGATGTGTCATGGGGGCATACGAGTTGGGTGCGCCAAACTGCGAGGTAGCCCGCGAAAAGTCAGGGCCAGGGGTAGGACGTGCTATGGAAAATGGTTGAGGCTGCGAAGAGACACGGCCAATGATGTCGTCGGTAGCGTGGGATGCCCCTGGCGCATCGTGCTGGGAGGAATCGCCGCGAGGGGCGTCAGGTATGATGGTATAAAGGTAACTCGACTAGGCGTAAATGAGATTGAACTGTTGGGCTTTAAGGATAGCCTCTTCTTCAGAATGGGGTCTTTCGGATGCCACGTCCTTAGCAATGATAGGAAGGAGGGATTTGAGGAACCAATCTAGGAAGATACGATCATCTAACTTGATTTTGCATAGGCTACGGCGTCAACGCCATTCATGAATGTGGTCTGTGATGTGGCTAGCCGTGTTCTGTCTGCATGAAAGGAGGATCTCAACGCCTGCATCATAGCAGACAAGTAACTGGAAGAACTGGAGGAAGGTCGAGGCCAGGGACGTAAAGGTGGCATGGGTTCCATGGGGTTGCTCAATATACCACTTGGCAGCAGAGCCAGTGAAAGTGCGCTGTAATAAATGGAGGCGAATAGAGTCGTCTACTATGGAGTTGGAGGAACACCATAGATGGAAGGACATGATATGGTTTTGCGGGTCTTCACCTGCCTTGCTCTCGAACTTAGGGATGTCAGAGGGGAGCTTGGTGGGCATGTGAGGCCACGCAGGGTCGTGTCGGATAGGGTCATTAGTTAATCTGGCTAGGTCAGGCAGGTTGAGGCTAGCCATGAATGGCAAATTGGACGAAGGATGTGACACGGTAGTGGGTTGGATTAAGTTGGGGCCGATGCCCCCAAGTGGAGGGGTGATGTGAGGGAGGTGGCCCCCAAGTGGGGGAACTAAGGTGGTATAGGACGGTCCTGCACCACCATGGGTAGTATGGGTCACTAATGGAGTGGGGATAGGTATTCCCACTGTGGGAATCGGTGCTGTGAGGGGAACAGTAGAGGGGGACCCTGTGGAGGGCATACCCAAAGTAGGTGTGGTAACTGGTGTCGTGGTGGATGTGCCACCAACGGTCCCTACCAATATAGGAGTGGGAGTCACGCCAGCCATGGGGCTAGTAGGGGCAGTGTAAAGGGGGTTCTCATATTTTGGCTCAGAATTGGAGGTAAAATAAGGGGCGTCAGTATCTGGTGACGGAATCCTATGCCACTGACGAGTGGAGTCAAGTGACAAGGCTCGAGATCTATGATGAGTGGTATCAAGTGATGATGATCTGTGTCGATGACGGGTGGTGTCAAGTGAACCGTACTGTGGGGGCTCGCCTCTAAGGCGCCGAGAATGTCTCGGGGACTCAATGGTGACAAATGGTGTCAAATCTTTTTGGGTTGAGATAGGTACAAAACAACTCAAAAATTCTAATGCAACTGAGTGTGCAGAAGGAGAGCTCAAAAAATAGGGTGCTCAGGCCAACAACCAACTCAAAACACCCACTATAACTGCGTGCGACAATAGGCGGAGTGTCAACAAAAATGGTCAGAATACCAAAAAATAGCAGGTTGCCTACAAATAAAAAACGGTGGACTCACTAGACCAAAAGGAGGTAAGGGAGCATGCAAACACCTAACTAAAAGTATTATGACTCAACTAGACATATCCTCTGCAAGGTGATGAAATCCAAGTTAGACAATACGAATAGGAAATCCAAGTGGCTAAGGTATCCCCCTACCGGGAGAGACACCGGGTAGTCAAATCCTAGAAGACTGGCAACTAAGATACCTCGTTCATGACACGTCCATAAAGGTAAATCTGCTGCTTGGTTCTTTTATTGCAATACCCCTATACAGGGATATCCCGAGAACTGCGAAAGGTAGCCCTTCAGTTACTGAATGGAGTTCGGTATTCCACTCAGACCTCCGGAACCAATATCACGACTTCAACCCTCCTAAGGGAGAGGCCCTCTGATAAACCGGTTGTGACCGTGTCAAAAAATACTAGGGGATTTTGGTTCCCTACCGAACAACAGCTATGTCTCAAGTGTAAATAACTGAGGGGTGTTATTGGAAGCCTATCCCCTCGATCCTACCTAACTACAAAAATTCTTTTGTGTTCCCCAAATGGGGTTAGAATGTTGGTTGAGTTAAGTAGTTTTTAAGTCTCACTTGAATTAGGTGACAGAGTGTGTGCTCGTGAGGTGATGAACTAACAGTAATATTGAACTAACAGTACTATTGAATTCAAAATTTAAACATGCAAGATTTTCTGAAATAAGAATGCTGAAATTTTAAAAACAATGCTGTAAAAAGGTAACAGAAATAATGGTGCAGAAATGGTTGTAAGGCTGCAGGTAGAACAGATGGCTGTGTAGGTGCAAAAAATATGGCAGCAAATGGGCTCAGTGCAAAAGTCGGATCGCGGGTCTGGGGCGAAATCGCACGGTCGAACTGCGGGTTTGAAGGAAACAGACGCGCTCAGGTTGCGGCTTTTTGGCCGACAGCGGCGGTCGGAAAGCAGCAAACAGGAAAAAGGATGCGGTCGAGCCGCAGGAAAAGGGACGACAGACGCGGTCGGGTCACAGCTAAGAGCTGGAAAGGCGCGGTCGGGTCGCAGGAAAGGGCCTGAAAAACGCGGTCGGGATGCGACTGCGGAGGAAAAAACTACGGTTTACAGTGGCCGAAAACGACAGCCGAAAGGACAAAACGGGAAATAAAATAAAAATAAAAACCAGCGGAGTCGCCAAAACTGTAGCTAGGGTTTTATCCCTAGCTTGTGCGAATGAGCACCTACTAAGGAGAATGGATTCCTTGGTAGCAGTTCAATAATATGTGAAATAAAAGATGCTAAACAGTAATAAAAATTAATCTAAACATGTTCATGAAGCAAAACAACAAAAAGTAAAGAATGATTTTTTATTGATCTAACCTCCAATGTGGAGGTTGGTGGAGCCCATTGCGCTGATCCGAGAGGTTTCTCCAAGCTCCAGCTACTCCTTCTCTTTCTCCAATGGTGGAAGTGGGCCAAAAGGGGCTCTCACGGTGAAAGTAGCTCAAGGGTGAGCTAGGGTTTCAAGAGCAATTTTGGCAGAGGCAGGATACTTGTGATTGTGGATCTGAAATAAGGGGTCTCCATCACTTATTTATAGTGGTGGAGTGCCAGTTTAGGGTTAGGGTTTCAGCTGTTTAGGGTTTTTTCCTCCTTTTCCTCATTATTTTATATATTTTCTTCCTTTTTGGATATTTTTGCTTTTTTGGAGGAATTTTGGATATTTTTGGAGAAAGAGGGTTTTATGGCCTTTTGGAGGCATTTTAAGCCTTTTGGAGGCTTTTTAGATGGTTTTATGGGTTTTTGATGAAAATATGGTAGGAAAATGGACAAATGAGCCATGTAATGGGATAGATGACGTAGTGAACCCTTTTTGGGTGTTAAGAGGTCCCACTGGACCTTAACTTGGTCCACCAAACGGTGCCTCGACTATTTAACCCTGCGGTCCAATATAAGTAATGGTTCGACCCTGATGGTTCCCTCGTCCGAAACCTGCAGTTCCTTCCAATTTATTTTATGTGACTCATCAGCTAGATAATGTCGTAAAACAGATACATGAAAAACATTATGATTTTTATGCAAATGGGGTGGCAGCGCAAGACGATACGCGACAGGTCCAACCTTTTCTAAAATTTCAAAGGGTCCTATAAATCATGGTGACAACTTTGTCCCCTTCCCAAACCTGATGGTACTTTTGCTAGGCCTAATGCGGACGAACACTGCATCACCAACATTATAGCTTCGGTCAACCCTATGCGCATCGACATAACTCTTCTGCCTATCCTGTGCTTCCTTTAACCGCTGTCTAATATAAACAACCTGTTCTTCCATCTCCTGAATCAACTCAAGTCCTATAATTACTCGATCCTCTAACCTTTCCCAACTCAATGGTGTCCTGCATGGCCTTCCATATAAAGCTTCATATGGAGGCATCCCAATTGAGCTATGGTAACTGTTGTTGTAAGCAAACTCCACCAAAGGTAAGTGTTCTTCCCAATGAATTTGTGTATCCATGACATACATTCTAAGCATGTCCTTCATCACCTGATTCACTCTTTCTATTTGCCCATCTGTCTCTGGATTGTAAGCAGTGCTTAGGTTCAACTGAGTACCCAATGCCGACTGCAAACTCGTCCAAAAACTGGATGTAAACCTGGAATCTCTATTCGATATAATCTTCTTGGGAAACCCATGGAGACGAACAACTTCATTTATGAACACACGTGTTACATCCATGACATCATAGGTCTCCTTAACTGGAATGAAGTGAGCAGTTTTGGTCAGTTTGTCAACGACGACCATAATGGAATCATGCCTATGAGAGGTAAGAGGCAATCCCACCATGAAGTCCATGGAGATAACCTCCCACTTCGACATATGAATGTCATGCGGCTGTAACAGTCCTACTGGGTGGTGATGATCAGTTTTTACCTACTGACACTCAAGGCACCTAGCGACAAATTTGACCATGTCGCTTTTCATCCCTGCCCAAAAGAAGAGTTGCTTCATGTCTGCATACATCTTCTTTACACCTGGGTGCGCACAATACACTACTCTGTGGGCCTCCTTAAGGATAGTCTCTCTAATATCTCCCTCCTTAGGAATGTACATCCTCCCTTGATACCGTAGCAAACCATCGGCTTCCAACTCATAGCCTTCAAACTTTGGTCCCACCGGTTTCCCATTCTGGAGTGCCACTGTGACCTTTAGGTACCAACTATCTCCGAGTAGCTTCCCTAAAATTCTTTCCCTCAAATCCACCTTCAAAGGTATAAGAGAGAAAAGTATTGGTTTTCTACTTAAGGCATCTGCTACCACATTCTCCTTCCCTTTGATGTAGGAAATCCCAAAATCATACTCGCTCATGAATTCACTCCATCGCCTTTGCCTAGCATTTAGCTCTCTCTGAGTGAAGATATACCTTAAGCTTTGGTGATCAGACTTGAGCTCAAAGCTTCGTCCAACAAGGCAATGTCTCCAAAGCTTCAAAGCTAACATCACTGCAGCCAACTCTAGGTCATGAGTAGGGTAATTCTCTTCATGTGATTTTAGCTTTCTCGACGCATAAGCTATTACCCCACCTTCCTGCATCAATACTGCACCCAAACCCTACCTTGAAGCATCGATGCAAACTGTGAATTCCTTCTCCATATCTAGAACTCGTAGAATTGGTGCACTTGTCAATAGTCTTTTCAGATCGACGAATGTGGGATCGCATTCATCTGTCCATTCGTACCTAGTGCCCTTACGTTGTAGGGTAGTTACGGGTTTCGCGATTTTTTAGAAACCCTCAACAAACCTTCTATAATACCCGGCTAACCCCATGAAGCTCCTTACTTCATGTGCATTCTTTGGCACGAGCCAATCCATTATGGCCTTCACCTTTTCAGGATCAACAGAAATTCTCTCACCGGAAATTATATGCCCTAGGTAATGGATCTCCTTCTGATAGAACGAACATTTGGACAACTTACCATACAACTGATGCTCCCTTAAGCATGACAACACTATTCGCAAGTGTTCCTCATGCTCTTGTTCATTCTTGGAGTAGATGAGGATGTCATCCAAGAAGACTTGCACAAACTGATCTAAGTATTTTCGGAACACGCTATTCATGAGACTCATGAATACGGCTGGGGCATTGGTCAAACCGAAGGGTACCACCACAAACTCATAGTGCCTAAACCTTGTTCGAAAATCATTCTTAGGTATATCAGTTTCCTTAATCAGTAGCTGGTGGTAACATGATCGTAAGTCGATCTTTGAGAAGACTGTCGCCCCTTTCATTTGATCAAAGAGGTCATCAATTCGAGGTATCGGGTACCTATTCTTTACGGTGGCTCTATTCAAATCTCGGTAATCTATACAAATACGCAAGGAGCCATCCTTCTTCTTCACAAAGATTACTGGTGCACCCCACGGTGAAATACTTGGTCTGATGAGCCCTAGATCTAGCAATTCCTTCAACTGCATTTGCAACTCACAAAGTTCTGGGGCCGTCATCCTATAAGGTGTCTTTGATGTTGGCTCTGCACCGAGTTTTACCTCAATCATAAAATCAAGTTCCCTCTTAGGAGGTAACCCAGGTAATTCCTTTGGAAATACATCACTGAACGCGGCTAACACTGGATAGTCATCAAAGGAGGGTCCCTTCTCACTGTTTACTGCTTCAACAATGTACAACTGGCATCCCTGTCGCATACATCGCTTTACGTTCATAGTTGATATGAAACGTAGGGACACCTTCCATTTGATACCCTAGATCTTGATGGCCTCTCTATTGTCATTAATGCAAAGAACCTTCTTTCCATAACAGTCCAACAAAGCTTGATGTTCCTCAAGCCAATTCATACCGATGATGAGATCATAAGTTTCGAGAGTGGTGACATACACTTTTGCTTGTGTAACACACACCCCGATATCCACCACACACTTATCGAAACTAGGTCCTACTGCTTGCTTAACCCCTGAAGCCATTTCGACAAAGCTGAAATCGTCATGATCGTAGGCTGCCAACCCACATTTGTCTAATGCATATGGAGAAATGAAACTATCAGTAGCGCCAGGATCAAACAATATTCTAAGCTTGACATTATTGATCGTACTTGATGATTCCACCACAGTGGATTGGTGCTCTGCTTGATGGTTGTTTACTGCAGCCGAGATCTGATGCTTACTACCCCCACTCCCCATTCGAGCTTTTCTTTCTCACTGCACTGTACCAGATCATAATTCGGGACAATCACGCTGGTAATGTGGACCTCCACATCCCCAACAAGCAACCTGTAACGGAGTGGGAGAAATAACCCATTCATACCTTTGAGAGGGGCTCCTCCCCCTAGGACCCCTTCCTCTACCGGCTGATCCTCTGAAATTCCTCACACCCTAGTGAGTTCTTGTGGCTGACTGGAGCACCGCCCTAGTTGCCACTGATCTGTCTACCGCTGCTACTCTTGGTGTGCTCCTATTCCCGTAGGGAGGTGGCCTCGCATATCCTCCCCAAGGGTAGCTTCGAGGGGCCTTCCCTGCAAACCCTGACTGCTAAGAGTTGAATGACCTGATGGGATTTGCACCCAGCATCTCCTCAGTGTAACGAGCACAATCTACTGCTTCGGCGACCGAAGTCGGTTTCCACATCCGTACCTGAGCCCTGATCTTGGTATTGAGCCGATACACGAAGCGCTCAACCTGGCATTCGTCATTGTCCAAGTAAGGTACATACTTCACTAACTCCATGATCCTCTCTTCATACTCCTCCACTGATAGATGGCTTTGTACCATGGCATGAAGAGCCCCTGCTTGCTCTTCCTGGTAGGATGCGAGTAGGTACTTCCCTTTGAATTTTTCCACAAACAGTTCCCATTGAACCGTGTCTGGTGTAAGGTGTAGCTGCCTTTCTTGGTTTCCCCACCAGTTCAAAGCGGCCCCTTTTAGTTGAAATATGACTAATTTGGACTTGGACGTGGAGGTGTATTCCTACAAGGTCAAGCACCTGGTCATCTCTTCCAACCACGACTCTGCTCGTATCCATGATCGACCCCTTGAAAATTCTGGAAGCCTTATCTTCTGAAGTTCCCTCTTGATATCCTCGTGCGGATTTCTTGGTACTACGCTCACTTCTACCACAGGAACTTCCTCCCTTAGTGGAGGGGCATCCACTTCTACCTTCGAGGTAGCACTTCCTCTCTGTGCTAGTCCCCTGAGTGTTTCGTTTATTGCTTCCAACGAGCGCAGTATAAGGATGGTCTCTGGCAATGGTGCTGGCACATTCGGCCCAGGTAACGCCGTAGCCTGACCTCACCCCCGACCTGCTCGCATTCTTACCATGTTTATCCCTGCTATATGGAATAATAAAATAATTAGCATATGACGACATCATGACTAATTACCATCAAACTCAACAATTAATTCAAAATGCGTCATGACTAATTTATGAGCATTTACTCTAAGAGCTATAGTTCAGGACGTTTCGATCAGGCTATCTTGAGGCCACCCGGTACTAGATATACTGCAGTAATTCTACGTAGGTTTAGGTATTGGATTCCACACAACCCTCATCGAGTCGCCATCAATTCTTCAAGATATTCCATTAATGTTTAAAGCCCCGCTCTCATTAACAATTAATAATTTAATAATTTGCTCATAGAATAACCTAAGTTTTAAGTCTAGCATCGTGTTTACCCCACCATTTTGTCATGAAATAGAATCCACGTCCTAGCGATCAGCTCATCATGTTGGTCTTCGTGGTATCTCGTTTTCAAGATTTTGTGTCTGTCTTTCCCCTTCGACTATACGTCGAAGTTTCGGCAAGGAGCATTTTCAAGAAGAAAAGCTAATTATTAACTATGTTACATTAATTACTTTAATTAGTTAAAATAGTTAATAGTTAATAACATTAATTTCCAAAATTATATAT
>LPNX010762114.1:105126-116228 GCA_001517045.1 Pseudotsuga menziesii
GAAACAGAGCAAATATTAGAAAGTAGCCCAAAATAATCAAGCAATTTATCTAAGATAACCTGGCCTCTAATACCACCTTCTACACCTTCAAATTGTAGGTCATCATTTACACAATAGGTAATTATAGACTCACAATATTGTCTAGGATAGAGTTTTCCATTTCCATTCCAAGGAGATGTAAGGCCTCAATTAAGGAATTCATTGAAGATGGCTTAAGAGAAATAACATCCTTGGCCAACTAAATGGATTTATTGTACAATATTTGCACCAAATTCTTCTTTGTGATCAATTTTGAATCTTTCATGTTGATTTTGGTTATGTGTGTTATTTCCATTGCCTCCAGTTCTTCACCAGTATTGAAATTTAGAATATCCATGACTAATATAGAGATTTATGTCTTATTCTCTAACTCTATGAAGGTCCTTTCGGCATCCTATATTGTAGTGCCTACCAAGTTCCATTCATGCTATCATTCCTCAGTCCACCACTCAAAAACACTTCTCTTAAAGAAATTTTTTCACATGTTTGTAAGGTTTCCTACATGTGTTTTAAGAGAAATAGTTATGTTTTCTAGGACCAAGCAACTGGGTTTCTTGACATCGAAAAATAAGCACATGAATGCCAATGGAAAAAATTGTGCATTAACGTATAATCTGTTTTCATTGTTCGGAAGCTATCATTATATATATTTCATATGTGGCTTACTTTCGTTTCATTGCCTAGAACTTATACTCTTGTTGTTTGTGCAGGTTCTAGAGACTGCTGATACACTAGGAGAAGTGACAGAAAGTGTTGATTACTATGTTGATGGGTGTACAATCTTAGTAGGCAACTTATTTTACAGGTAAGAGCAGTCCGTGATGATTTTTTATGGTTTTTCTATCTCTCAAGGTTGATCCAAATAATGGTTGTTATAACTCATGAGTCACAACTAAGGATCTAAGGTTTCTCTTTCTCCTTTCTTAGTGGATGTTGGTAAGATATTTTAATTTTCTTATTTGATGTTGTTATTGTGCACCTTAAGCAAGGAAAGTTAGGGCTTTACTTGCATCTGGTCACTTGAATTGCTTTGATCCACCTGGAGACAATGTTCCCATGCTTGATCAAGAGTCCTATTAGGTTTGGACTTAGGCACCATGGATAAGAATCAAGATTGGAAGAATTAAATGATTGGCATACTCTGATAAATGTATGATAGAATTAGATGATTAACATGCCCTTATAAATGTATGGCATAATCTAGCAGATTGATTAAAAATCTTAAAACCGAACCTTTCATAGTCTAGCAGATTCATAAAAATATAATAAAATATGAAAGTATGATATAGAAAAGAATATCAGAAGCATATACTTGGACTCTGAACATACCTCCTTCACACAGCAACAATGCAGCCTCCTTGAGTCCTTCACATGGAAAAAACACAGCCAATAAAACACTACAATGTGAACTCAGCCTCTTTAATAGACTGACAAACCACTTGTGAATAAAAATGCTCCACACAGTCACGTTTACAATGAATAAGACAGTGAAATGGGAGAGTGTTTATATTAAACATTGAATTTAAGGCTTTTGCTTCCATTTTTGCCTTTTAAAATCTGTTTTAACCGCCACATTTCCACGCTGGGTTCCACTTTTGTGTTCTGGATTGGGATTATTATTATCAGGGAGAGATTTGTGTGTTTGGCCAGGCTTCCAAGTCCCAACTCTCTAGGCAAGTCTAAGCCGAGTACTCTTCTCAGTGGAGACTCATGTAGAACAGGAGGGATTCGGGAGTCTACCATGAGTCAAACATCACTGGTCAAGCATCCTTGTATATCAGCTAGGGCAATCATAGCTCTACTTTTCATGGCATAAAAGTAGCATAAATCCATATTAAGTAGTGACCTATTCAGCTAAGAGGGATCCAATCCAAATACTGATGGTGCGAAGCTGGCAGTGCAGTCTTTTTAGACCTCTCAGCTTAAAAGATTGAAGGTTAGGATTGCTTATGATTTTGTGAGGGGATCTACTTTTATGTGTGTGAGGGGGAGTTATTTTGTTCCAGGCCAGGGCCATAAACAAAAGTTAAAATAATATTTTCATTAGGAACAACTGTTTCTGGGCTGGGCATGTTCATTGGCAAATTCTTAACTGTAGCATCAGACTTCTTTGTAGCTAACAGTTCAGTCACAGTAGTGAATTGTGAACCAAATATGTTTCTGCTGGTAGCCACTAAAATAGCTAAAGGAGTTGAACCATAAATTCTCTCAGTAGTAGATGATGTTGAACAAGAAGATTTCATTTGCAGAGCCTCCAATGAAATGAGGCTAGTTTCTTCATCCCAAGTGAAAGGTTTGATAGATCCAATGTTCCACCAGACTGTGCCATAGTTGGCAAATTTTGACCTGGAGATGTATGCATAAGATCAGACCTCATAGAAGTAGCATTTGATGATGATACACCTGCCACTAAAACTGACGTGTTTGGCTGCTGATGTATATTAATTGAGTGGCCATATGATCCTGCTGGTATTGTTGAGTTGGAATTTAGTTTGTGAGGACTGTTGAAAGCAAAAACAAAGATTCTACAGGAGCCAAAACAAATGTCCAAATGAATACAACACCCTATTATGGATATTCTTGAAACCACAACATACATAAATCCTCGTTGCAGGTCACGTCTTTTATTTTTCATGTCTCTTTCTTTCCAACTCAGGCTACAAGGTACTGAAAAAGATTATTTGAATGTAGGACATTATTTTTAAGTAATTTATATGATTCGGTTAGGTTCCATTCAAGGTGTTCAATTGTGTTTCATTTAATTCTAGAGGTAGAAAGATAAGATGATTGGTCGGCTCCAGCAAGATATAGTTTTATTCAAAATGCATAAAAAGCTATGAAACAAGACACAACCATATAGGCCTCCGTGTCCATGTCCAACAGGTCGGGCATGTGACATGAACTGACAAATGTCGGACATGATTTTTAATGTGTCCTAAAACACATGACATGTTTTGGACACATGTCAGGATAGAAAATGAAAGATAAGGACAATACCACTTCTAAGGCACTGGCAGGCACACCTCCAACAAGCAATATAGTGACCATACAATCAAAACCAGTCTTAAAAATAATGACCTGCTACCATTACTATTTTATTTGCAGAGCCTCCGATGAAATGAGGATAGTTTCTTCAGCCCGAGTGAAAGGTTTGATAGATCCAATGTTCCACAAGACTGTGCCATAGTTGGCAAATTTTGACCTGAAGATGTATGCACAAGATCAGACCTCACAGAAGTAGCATTTGATGATGATAAAACTGCCACTAAAACTGACGTGTTTGGTTGCTGATGTAAATTAATTGAGTGGCCATATGATCCTGCTGGTATTGCTGAGTTGTAATTTTGTTTGTGAGGACTATTGAAAGCCACAGGCACACTAGATTGTGGAGGTTTATAAGTTGAATATATTTCTGACAAAGCATTAGTGTCAGAAGTTAGTTTAATAGTCCCAGTATATGTGTGGGTATCCAACGTTGTGCCCTTTGGACCAAATTTCAACTCTTCATGAGTCTCAGGAAGCTAGCAGTTGCTGCAACACTGGAAAGGTAGTCCAATAGATGGTTAATGTACAGGTAAGGACACTTGAGCTCATGTATGTTGATTCCATGATATTATCGCAGGTTCAAACACTGACCCATCACCAAGGATTAAAAATTGTTTAACAAGTCCCCCTCACTAATAAGTTACCTGAAAAACAATTGATATTGGATATTAAATGCTACGAATAGGAGGACTATGATAAAAAATCTCCCAAAAGAGATTGCTAATTAAATTTTAAAAATTGCTATTCCTTTAAGGCATTGGATGACTCCCTGAACAATGTGTCATGGGAAAACAGAGGTTGCCAGATAAGAGGCAACAATTAGAATTCTGATCTCTGAGGAGTGTGGGCATAAACTTCTACTATCTACTCGAATTCTGATCCATAGTGATCTAATACAAATGCCTCCAAAAGATGGACCAAAAGAGTAAAATATCTTGGGGAGAAAACAGATATCATACAAGAATACTTTAAATTTCTTGGTTGGAAATCTTGAAAAATGACAAGTAGGAACACTTGGTTGGGTAAATCTAGGAGAGCTATTGACACGAGAAATTGTATCAAGAGACGCTAACAAGCATCCCATTGTCACGATCGCAATCACTGAAGAAGCATGCCAACTGTCACCAAACTTTTATCACAAAATAAGCATGTACTTTTAAATAAAAGGATAAGATGTGAGTTTGTTAAACAACTGGACTTCATCAGCAGTTGTGTAATAACTAAAATTTTGTTCCAACAGCTAGCTGATTAGCTGTCAATTCATCCTAGGCCAGGTGCTGGAGAGTAGGAGTGTTATCCTCAATTCAAGTTTCACACAACAGTTTACTAATCAGAAAGATTGGTATATTTATTTTGTTGAGGAAAAATCCAACTCTAATTATGTATTCGAGTGGTGGAGAAAATGCAGAGTTGAGAAGTGGGAAAGTTCATATGAGAGGTAAGAGGTTGTTATTTATGACGATGTCCCTGGTTCATAGAAAAAAATATTTTCTGTTAGTTGGATAATGAAGCATAGCCCACAGTTCAATGTTTTCCTTCAGTAATAATCAAATTTTAATTGTTGACAAGAAGTGCAAGAAGATGATTTATAAGTGCCAAAGATCAGGGTTTTATCAACTGGTGGATGGTAAAAAAAAGTTGGCAGTTAGCAGATTCATTATGCTTTATTTGTTCATTTTCATGAAAGAGAGAAAGACACTTAAGGAGGGTGAATAGGAGGAAATGAAGTAAAATGGTGCTTTCTCAAAGAAGAAAACACAAAACTTTGATATCTCGAAGCGCCAAGATGTTGAAAATTTGATATTTTGGAATAAGCTGCAAATGGGTTAAACGGGTTGTTTTTATTTAGGGAGTATAGGGTGGTAACCAAGATGAGTAACCAAGGATAAAAGCCAATCCAAGTAGCCAAGTGAGTAGCTATGGATCCAGAGCATTACTAGTTAGCTATGGAAGTGGGGGAAAGGGTCCAAGGGCATTCCTACCCATCAGAGGGAAACTTTCTTTTTGTTCTGCAACCTCTCCTTCCTGGCCTGTAACCCTAAAATGAGAAGGTTTCGAAATATGTACGTCCTCCCCCACAAAAAAAAAATGGATTCTTTGGGTTTTATATAAGTTTTTACCCGAGTAATGAGTGCTAAGGATAGCCCATTGAAATGAAAAGTTACACATATATATAGTTTGAGTTCGAGTTTAGCTCTGTAAGAAACCATAACTTGCAGTGCTGAGAAAGCAGCATATGTATTGGACAAAGTTGAAGATACTTACTTGGGGGTTACTGCTAAGTTGGCCAGGAAACCTTTAGGAAAGATTTCACAATTGTCTTGTGGGGATCATTTTCGACTATAAATTAGTAGTAACAAGACATAACCTTTGAATATGGGCTGAATCTAAGGGATGAAATACATTTGTGGGAATGTTTTAGTCTTAAAAGGTGATGAATAACAACATTAAACTAGCTTTGGTAAGTTCTAGTCCAATTTTGATGGTTAAAGCTCCAATTTTGGGCAGGAGCAGGGATGGTAAGAGAACTCAATTCTCATTTACAAACTATTTGGAGGGGTTTTAAGTGCATTGTGTGCCCTAGAATAACAATATAAAAATTTGATATAGCCTTTTGCATTAGAAAATGTGACAAAAGTATAAACAATAGTCATAAAATCCCTAAAAAATCCAGGTTTGATGTGTGTTAGGGATTCATGTGTTTGAAACGAAATCCCTATAGGGGGTGATTTACCTGTGTGACCATTCATGCCTTCTTTGGAGTATTGTTCAACCTGCGTGGGGCACTCATGGCAAGTTTGGATAGGTTTGCATGGTATATTGTGAAGCAATTGTTGTAGTAGCATTTGGATCCTTCAGTCAAGTTGAATCCTTGAATCATTACAGAAGTGGAATCCAACAAAGTGTTTGCTCCATATATCTATGGAATTTAACTTAATAAAGGTGCACAATATGGAAGTTTATGAGAAGTTTTGGAGCTTGGGTCTCCTTTTGTTCAGTATATGTGACTTCAGGAAATAAAATTATAAAGATAACCAGTAGGTTTTCTAGTTCTTCTCATAGAGATGAATATTTCGATTTGGAAATGTCCTACATGCTTGGAGGGGAGGTTGGATGAAACTAGTAAATAATTTTTTGTTGTTTTTTCAAAAGGCTTAGCTTTATAATTCAATATAATGCACAAAGAGTAATCCTTTACATCATTGAATTTCCTCTTACCACTACAATGAGGAAGGCAATCATATCCAACTGGGCTGTAATAGTAGATGACACAATGTACCCTCCTAGAAAGGAATGAAATCTAACTCCAGCTAGATTTGTATCATGGTGTAATATATTTGATAACAATGTGGCTGTGTTAGATGGAAAACTACCTTATGAAAGATAATATACATTAGCTTTACCGACCCTGTAATGTTTTAAGAACAAAAACTAACTCTAGCTAGATTTCCATCATTGTGCATTGTGATTGATGACAATGTGGTTGTGCTAGATGAAAAGCTACATTATAAAATCTAACACATATTAGATTTCACTCATCGTGCAATGATTTAAGGACGAAAGCTAACTCCAGCTTGATTTCCATCACGGTGCAATGTGATCAATGACGATGTGTTGTGTTAGATGGAAAACTACGTTATGAAAGCTAACACACATTATCTTTCACTCATTGTGCCATGTTGTTAGAAGAAAATGTAACTCTAGCTAGATTTGCATCATGGTGTAATGTATTTGATGACATTGTTGCTGTGTTAGATATAAAACTACCTTACAAAAGCTAACACACATTAGTTATTACTCACCATGCAACGTTTTAAGAACAAAAGTTAACTCTATCTAGATTTCCAAAATGGTGCATTTTGATTAATGACAGTGTGGTTGTGTTATATAGAAAACTACATTATGAAAGTTAACACACATTAGATTTCACTCACAGTGTAAAGATTTAATGTTGAAAGCTAACTCCAGCTAGATTTTCATCATGGTGCAATGTGACATTGTGGTTGTGTTAGATAGAAAACTACCTTATGAAAGCTAATACACATTAGCTTTCACTTATTGTGCCATGTTGTTAAAATAAAACTAACTCCAACTAGATTTTCATCATGGTGTAATGAGCTAACACACATAAGCTTTCATTTATAGTGCCATGTTGTTAGAAGGAAAGCTAACTCCATCTATATTTTCATCATGGTGTAATGTATTTGATGACAATATGGTTGTGTTAGATGAAAAACTACATTATGAAGGCTAGTAGACATTAGCTTTACTCACCGTGCAATGTTTTAAGAACGAAAGCTAACTCCAGCTATATTTCCATCATGGTGCATTGTGATTGATGATAATGTGGTTGTGCTAGATGAAAAAATACACTATGAAAGCTTAGACACATTATATTTCACTCACCGTGCAATGATTTAAGGATGAAAGCTAACTCCAGCTAGATTTCTAACACGGTGCAATGTGATTGATGACAATGTGGTTGTGTTACATGAAAAACTACCTTATGATAGCTAACACACATTAGTTTTCACTCATTGTGCCCTATTGTTAAAATGAAAGCTAACTCCAGCTAGATTTCTATCAAGGTGTAATGAGCTAACACACATAAGTTTTCCCTTATAGTGTCATGTTGTTAGAAGAAAATCTAACTATAGCTAGATTTCCATCATGGTGTACTGTATTTGATGACAATGTGGTTGTTTTATATGGAAACTACCTTATAAAAGCTAACAGACATTAGGTTTACTCAGCGTACAATGTTTGAAGAATGAAAGCTAACTCCAGCTAGATTTCCATCATGGTGCATTGTGATTGATGACAATGTGGTTGTGCTAGATGAAAAATTACACTATGAAAGCTTACACATTAGATTTCTCTCACCATGCAACTATTTAATGATGAAATCTAACTCCAGCTAGATTTCCAAGACGACGCAATGTCCTTGATGACAATGTGGTTTTATTACATAGAAAACTCCCTTATGAAAGCAAACACACATTAGGTTTCATTAATCGTGCCATGTTGTTAAAATAAAAGCTAACTCCATCTAGATTTTGATCATGGTGTAATGAGCTAACACACATAAGCTTTCCCTTATAGTGCCATGTTGTTAGAAGGAAAGATAACTCAAGCTAGATTTCCATCACGGTGTAATGTATTTGATAACAATGTGGCCATGTTAGATGGAAAACTACCTTATGAAAGCTAGGATACATTAGTTTTACTCATTGTGCAATGTTTTAAGAACGAAAGCTAACTCAAACTAGATTTTCATCATGGTGCATTGTGATTGATGACAATATGGTTGTGCCAGATGTAAAACAACATTATGAATACTAACATACATTAGATGTCACTTACCGTGCAATGATTTAAGGACAAAATCTAACTCTAGCTAGATTTCCATCACGGTGCAATGTGATCGATGACGATGTGGTTGTGTTAGATGGAAAAGTACCTTATGAAAGCTAACGCACATTATATTTCACTAATTGTGCAATGTAGTTAGAAGAAAAGTTAACTCCAGCTAGATTTTTATCATGGTACATTGTGATTGATGACAATGTGGTCGTGCTAGATGGAAAAATACCTAATGAAGGCTTACACACATTAGATTTCACTCACCGTGCAATGATTTAAATATTAAAGCTAACTCCAGCTAGATTTCCATCACAGTGCAATGTGATTGCTGATGATGTGGTTTTTTTGAAAATCTAACTCCAGCTAGATTTCCAAAATGACACAATGTCCTTGATGACAATGTGGTTTTATTACATAGAAAACTCCCTTATCAAAACGGACACACATTAGTTTTCACTAATCATGCGATGTTGTTAAAATAAAAGCTAATTCCAGCTAGATTTTCATCATGGTGTAATGAGCTAACACACATAAGCTTTCCCTTATAGTGCCATGTTGTTAGAAGGAAATCTAACTCAAGCTAGATTTCCATCACGATGTAATGTAGTTGATAACAATGTGGCCATGTTAGATGGAAAAATACCTTATGAAAGCTAGCATACATTAGTTTTACTCATTGTGCAATGTTTTAAGAATGAAAGCTAACTCAAGCTAGATTTTCATCATGGTGCATTGTGATTGATGACAATATGGTTGTGCCAGATGTAAAACTACATTATGAATACTAACACACATTAGATATCACTTATTGTGCAATTATTTAAGGATGAAATCTAACTCTAGCTAGATTTCCATCACGTTGCAATGTGATCGATGACGATGTGGTTGTGTTAGATGAAAAACTACCTTATGAAATCTAACGCACATTAGATTTCACTCATTGTCCCATGTAGTTAGAAGAAAAGGTAACTCCACCTAGATTTTCATCATGGTACATTGTGATTGATGACAATTTGGTCGTGTTAGATGGAAAATACCTAATCAAGGCTTACACACATTAGATTTCACTGACCGTGCAATGATTTAAATATTAAATCTAACTCCAGCTAGATTTCCATCATGGTGCAATGTGATTGATGACGATGTGTTTTTTTTGGAAATCTAACTCCAGCTAGATTTCCAAAACGACGCAATGTCCTTGATGAAAATGTGGTTTTATTACATAGAAAACTCCCTTATGAAAGTGGACACACATTAGTTTTCACTAATCATGCCATGTTGTTAAAATAAAAGCTAACTCCAGCTAGATTTCCATCATGGTGTAATGAGATAACACACATAAGCTTTCCCTTATAGTGCCATGTTGTTAGAAGGAAAGCTAACTCAAGCTAGATTTCCATCATGGTGTAATGTATTTGATAACAATGTGGTCATGTTAGATGGAAAACTACCCTATGAAAGCTAGCATACATTAGTTTTACTGATTGGGCAATGTTTTAAGAATGAAAGCTAAATCAAGCTGGATTTTCATCATGGTGCATTGTAATTGATGACAATATGGTTGTGCCAAATGTAAAACTACATTATGAATACTAACACACATTAGATGTCACTTACCGTGCAATGATTTAAGGATGAAATCTAACTCTAGCTAGATTTCCATTATGGTGTAATGTGATCGATGACAATGTGGTTGTGTTAGATGGAAAAGTACCTTATGAAAGCTAACGCACATTAGATTTCACTCATTGTTCAATGTAGTTAGAAGAAAAGTTAACTCCAGCTATATTTCCATCATCGTACATTGTGATTGATGACAATTTGGTCATGCTAGATGGAAAAATATCCGATGAAGGCTTACACACATTAGATTTCACTCACAGTGCAATGATTTAAATATTAAAGCTAAATCCAGCTAGATTTCCATCACGATGCAATGTTATTGATGACGATGTCGTTTTTTTAGATGGAAAACTATCTTACAAAAGCTAACTCACATTAGCTTTCACTCATCATGCCATGTTAGTAGGAAACTAACTCCAGCTAGATTTTCATCATGGTGCAATGAGCTAACACACATAATCTTTTACTCATCGTGCCATGTAGTTAAAAGGAAAGCTAACCCGAGCTAGATTTTTATAATGGTGAAATGAGCCAACACACATAAGCTTTTACTCATTGTGCCATCTTCTTAGATAGAAAACTACCTTATGAAGGTAACACACATTAACTTTCACTTATCGTGCCATGTAGTTAGAAGGAAAACTAACTCTAGCTAGATTTTCATCATGGTGTAATGAGTTAACACACATGGCTTTTACTCATCGTGCCATGTTGTTAGAAGGAAAACTGACTCTAGATAGATTTGCATCATGGTGTAATGTATTTGATGAAAATGTGCCTGTTTTAGATGGAAAAATACTTTATGAAGACTAACACACATTAGCTTTCACTCATCATGCAATTGTTTAGGAACGAAACCTAACTCCAACTAGATTTTTATCATGTTGCAATGCGACTAATGACAATGTGGTTGTGTTATATGGAAAAATACCTTATGAAAGATAACACACATTAACTTTCACTTATCGTGCAATGGTTTAAGAACGAAAGCTAACTCCAACTAGATTTCCATCATGGTGCAATGTGATTGA
>LPNX010762114.1:125826-150198 GCA_001517045.1 Pseudotsuga menziesii
TTGCAGCTGGTGCATCTTGCTTCTATGTGCCAGAACGTGCTCCTTGAACGACTGAAGACTAACCTGCTATTCCTTGGCCGCTTCTAGGGTTGTTGTCAACGAGGTAATCTATTCTTTAAGTTCTGCATTCTACCCCTAATATTTCCTCTCAGATCCCTCCAAGGTAGCCTTCTGTAGCTCCAACTCCCCCATCCTTCCTAGCAGCTATTCCCTTTCTTCCCTCAACCCTTGACATTCTTGTTGCGCTTTCTCCAGACTTTCTTGGGCAGCCTCCATAGATCTCTTCTCTACTTGGAGGGACTGGAGCTTAGCTTTTGAAGACTTTATTTCTCGTTGTATGTCTTCAAACTTTCTTTTCAACCTATTATTTTCCTCTCTTTCTCTTCTTAGGGTATCTTTGAGCTGGGAAGAGGACTTCTTTGACTGTTCACTATCAATCATTATTCGATCAACATTGTCCTCAGAAGCATGGATCAATGCAACCCTTGCTCTGATAGTGAACCTCAGGTCCTTGTCTGTCCCATATACTACAGTTGTATCATTAACCATTTTAGTGGACTGCCCCCTAGTTTGGACCTTTCTCTTAGTCCTCTCTACTATCCTTTTCATTTCCCTATCATAAAAGATAGTGTTGAAATCTAGCACCTCCTCCCCTTTCTTCTGCTCAAAAGGGATTAGCCTAAGGGTGAGGACCATAGCCTATCCTGGTGTGCTACGAGCAACTGCCTCAAGATATTGAATATCAGGGTTCCCCAATTCCTGAGCGTGACTGTCTGCTATATCAAAAGTTAACTACTCTATCACTGTCTATGTGAGCTTCAACTTTTCTACTTCCTACATCTTCAGCTCCTCATCCATCTTTATTTTCTTTTCTTCTTCCTTGCTCTTGGAAGCTTCTTCTTCCTTTCTGGATACTTCTTGTGAAGCTCTACTCTTTTCTTCCTCCTCTCCTTTGAGCCAGCTTTCGTCCTCTTGTGCTAGTCTCCTAGCATCTTCATTTCTTTTTCTAGTTTCTTCCTCCTCTACCTTTGCTTGCTCATCCTATCCTTTTATGCCTTTGGTGGTGATTTTCTTCTTAAACCTTCTTCTTAAGTCTGTTATATTTTGTGCACTATGGAAAATGGATTCCTCTCTGTCCTAGTGGCTGGTGTATTCAAAATGTACATTCACCTTTTCGTAGTGCTCTGCCACCTTATTCTAGGAATCATTCCTGTGGAAATGCATTTCCCAAAAATGGAATTTCCCCAACTCTTCCATGAATTTGTCAGCTTTCTTCACCCTAGTAAACTTGTAGCTTCCCATCCTGAATGGCAAATGAGGGTAAGCTTCTTTGTTATGCTCAAATAGAAAGCTCCCTATGCCATCTAAAAAGACTTGTCTAACTACCTCTTTGTGGACTACATAATCAGTGGAATACTTAGGCAGTAGTGAGCATGCTCTAGAGCATCCAAACATTCTGAAATATAATCCATCCTCAGTCAAGTAATAGTCTGCATATTCTTCAATCACCTGCAATGCCTCCTTCGACATGGAGTTGCACTCTTTCAAGAAAATCACGGTATACAATGGCATAATGAAGTGCTCACACACTTCCCTATAGTGACTGTGGTATTTGTGGGCCCATAGTGGCTTGTATGTTGAGTAAAGTGGTGTTCTTTCCCAGTCCCAGATACACCTCAGATTGGGAAAGGATTGATTGCATAGTATGCAATCTATCAGTATAGAGCTCATGTAGAACTTTGATCTCTTCTAGGACACCCCTCCTAATGCTGAAGAAATGTAGGATGAGAGGCTGTTGGACACAATGTTTTCCCAGTTGAACACTATCCCTTGTGTTGCAATGTAGAAAATGATAGGCACCCACTCCAATTTGAAGCTTTTACCGTGGGCCCTCCCAAAAATCCTATTCAGCATCAGGGCAATGACCATGTAAGGGGTTCTTAGACTTGTAATGTCATATTCTCTATTCAGCCTACTTCTAAAGTTCTTTCCAGGCATGAGCATCCTCTTTAGTGTCTTGACTAGGTCCATCTTAATTTCCCTCAGCCAGTCCTCAGTTAAGTACACCTATGCTTCTGGTAAGTGGTAGGTCATTGCCACATACCCAGGGCTATAAGCAGCATAAACTTGTTTATCAACATTTTCCAAAATCATGGTGGTTACATCTACCCTGGGAAGAATCCACCCAATCACCTCTGAGCATGGAAAGAGCTCAGGTCTAGTAGCAATTTTCATCAATGAAGATCTCTCTATATTGGCATAGATGGTTTCCTCTTCAAAACCTATGTCAGGTACTTCTCGACGCACTACTAATATCTAAATTCCCCCCCATTGATATTTGGGTTCCACACCAACTATGTATTTGGTGTCCTCGTAGGTGTATTCGACTCTGGTAACAATTTCGACTTTGGGTTCCTCTTTTAGTGCGGGAGCCTTCTTCTTCTGACATTTAGACATCTTGGACTTTAAGGAATTTCCTTGTCATATATAGAAATCTATTTTAGGTTTTGTTGGGTCCTTTCCAGATAACATTCAAAATGGAAACAACTGTATAAGCATTTTACCTTATCTATGCTAAAAATGAGTGCAGCTATAAGCAAACAATGCTCAAAAACCAATTTCTCCTGCCCAAAAACTAAAACCAACTTAGGACCAACAATTGTAGAATTAACCTAGAAAACATGGCCTTTCTAAAACGAGGAAAGTCCTCTTCCTAATGCTGAATAGAAAGCAGTCTCAAAAAACCCTCTCTTGGAGCTGTGGATTACAAAAATTCATGGAAACATATGGTGCCTAATCCCAAGTGAGGATGCTGCAAGTGGTAACACAAGGGGAAGCTACTTGCTGTAAAAATGCTCACTTCCTAGTCTGACTAGGTAATGCATTTCAGAACCTAAAATGGGCTGGGGTTCATACTCGAGCTCGAATAGTCTCATCCTAAGGGGGAAGTAAAAACAACACCATGGTCCTGGTTTGTGAAAACGAGGGTAACCGAACTGTGGAACCAGACTCATGACTTCTTGGCAGAAAACCATGAAACGCCCTCCCCGAAAGGCCAAACATAGACTGGGGGAAACTGGTGCGGACAACATAACGGCCGTCTGCACCAGTTTCCCCAGCAGTTGAGTGCGCTTTGAAAACCCCCAATGGCCACGAAAGTCATCATTGCAAAAATAAGAAACCCCCCACTAGGAAGCCATACTATTTAACTGAAAAATATATACAGGCCACAACGGGAAAACCTATGTAAACACTAACTGTGGAGACAACAAAAGTAGTTCGACCAATCAAACGGAATGGTAAAATGGGCACAAGGGCCTACCTGGCACTGTGCTATGTGACTAGTGGAGGAAAATTGGTAAAATTCCACCACGGAGCCACCTGGGAACGAAGGTACCGACAACGAAAACCTTGGTCTGCTCGAGTGAAAATGACAACATAGAGAAATCGCCAAAAAACAATAAAAAAATAATAAACCCCCAAACCCAACATATATATGTCATAGTCAACATGCAATCGGTGGGAAAAAAAGATCATTGGGAGACGGAAAGGCTATGGGATCGGCGATCATGTTACTATCTCCTCCGCAACGACGAATGAACAAAATGTTGGAACACCCACAATGGTTTTGGTGGGAGAAACAAATCAACACTCACATCGGAGCTCATGAGACTAGGGCTTTGGGTCAAAAGATGATTAGAGAGTCACAACGACGAGCCCATAAAAGAAACAAGTTCTACTAACCAGCAAATAGGAGTGAGAATAAACATGTCTCAAGCGAAAAACATCGATCAAGCGGATAAAACAAACTAGCAAAATCATAGTGCTTTCTAGAGCCGCAACGATGAAAGTCAAAAAAACAATAGGACCTGTGAAACAACATGCCAGGGATCGAAAAGGATTAAAAAAATCTCGGACAACTTCACAGAACCTTCTCCGCAACGACAGAAGATGTATAGACAAAGGCTCCAACAGGATCTCAAATCAACCGCCGGTAAATAAAAATACATCGGAGACAAAAAAACTTAACCCGGACTTGATGTCCTGTTCTTTTCTGCAACGGTGGGCGTGAAGATAACTAGACTCCCGACTCAAAGTCCAAAAAACTTTTGATTAGCAAGGCAAAAGTCAATTCAAAAGGTAAAAAATGGCTGGCATACAAGTAAATCTTTGCACAAACATCAAACAGAACAAAAGGCTGAGCAAAAACGAATTAAAAAAGGGTCCCAATTTTTTTTGAATTTTGGAAACAAATGTTGCAGCTGCAACACATAGCAATACAACCATCAAGTGCTAGTGGTCCATGACTTCAATGAACCCCGATGAGGTTAACTGAAGCTGAACTGATCATCAGAAGTAGGTGGAGGTGCCCTATTGACTCCAGATCATTAAATAATAATAAATAATCATTAAATAATCATTAAATAATATATTTAATGAGAGGAGGCACCTTATTTGACTGGTTGAACTCATTGTAACCACCAGTTAGCAATTAGGTGCATTAATATCACTCAGATCACCCCCAGAGTGTTCCAGTTAGCCTCCTTGACAGTAGGAGAAGGCTAAGTTAGCCTCCTTGGCTGTAGGTAGGCGTGGGTGTGACTAGATGATGCCAATTAATGCTCCATTGATGTCAATTAATGTTCCATTGATGTCAGTTAATGTCAATTATACTTAGGATAGTGGTTTAACTAGGCCAATTTGACCAAAAAGAGTGTGTATGGTGGTAAATGTCTCCAACAATACCGGGAATGTCACTACAGATGGGAAATACTTGGAGGTGAAGGGCATTTTTGACACTGATGGGATCTAAGGAAGACACATTGCAGAGTACTTTGAACAAAGGCAACCCAATGTGGGGAGGTGTCTAGGGACACTGTCGTGGTTCGATCTCATGGATTTTTGGTGAGCCCAAGAAGGTAAGCGCTCGATGGTGCTTTCAATTTTAGAGAGTCTGAAAACACAAAGAAGACTCCAGTGGGGGCTCTTTTTCGTTGGTAGTCTCCTATGCCCAAAAAAGGATAAAAGTATACATAGGAGAGCTTGCCCATCTTGGAGGGGATGAGAGACTTCTTTACCGTTGGCAGTTCGATCAGGCCAGAAAAGGTTAAACCTATACTGACTGGACGATCATTCAAATACTTTTACGAGCATGAATGAAACCAAGTTTGCTCGGCAATCTTTTCTTGATGAAACGGCTGGAAAAGAGCTTAACGACAACCGGTGGTGAGCTTTTTCGTCAAGTGCAGCCCCTTTTCCCGAGAAAGAACAAAAGTATGCAGTGGGGAATGGTCTTGGCTTGAGTGTGCCAAGGATGTCCTTTTCATGAGGTGGTCTACATGGTCCACAAAATGAGGTAAACTAGACGATGTAGACGCCCTTTCCTATACTTTAGCGAGTGGGAAAGGAAGTAGCTGTGCTCGACAGTCTTTTCATTGTTTTAAGGAGTCAAAAAAGAGCTTAAACAAAATTCCAAGGTGGTTAACTGACTGTGGTGGAACGAACGGTGCCCCATGTTGGGATGGTGGAAAGAAATCCAAAGGTAATCCATGCAGTATGGACGGAGCAGAAGGCTCTCAAACATACCAATACATGCGTGGGATATATCGCGGTGGAGGCTCGCAAGTTGGTGCGACAGAGGCATGCAAATCGAGGTGGCTCTCAGACAGAGGTTAGGAGAGAGAGTGTGTGTGTTAATGTGGACGAACTTGACCGCATGTGATGTAATTACAAGTGAGGAGGCATTTATATGCCAAATATGTGCAATAAAAGAAAACGTTTTGTGGACAATGGTCCAAAGGTCCACGTAAGGTGTGGTAAAAAGAAAAGACAATATAAGTGTTAAAAGTACAAAATAAAAGATAAAATTACATTTCTTAATGGGAAGTGGCCTGAGAACACTTATATGTCAAATACATGGAAGAAAAAAAAATGGTTCTGGTGGACAATGGTCAAGATATCCACGTAAGGTGCGGTGAAAAAGACAATTATAAATACAAAAAGGTAAAATTATAGTACAATCCTTAATGGGCGGCGGCCCGACAGCTTGTATGAGTAGCAGTCGGGCAGTGTTATATGAGTATCAATCCGCAAACACTCACGTCGTCATGTCATGACTCGTGAATCGAGGTGACTGGTGGGAAATGGTGCTAAAATTGACTAATTAAACATGAGATGATGGTCTTGTAAGGAAATGAAAATTTGATCCCGGAGGTTTGAGAGGTGTATCGAACAGGTTCCGGGTGACTTTTGACTAGCAGCTGATGGTGATGCATTTGATTTTTGCTGAAAAATGTTGAAAAACAAGAAAAAGAAAATTAAGTGACACATTGGTGATGTTAAGTGTAAAATTTCTTGAGGTAGAGCCCATTGCGAGGGTTCTCCAAGAGTTGTCCATCAGAGTCAATGAGGGTGTATGCCCATTTTTCGAGGCAACAGTGGACAATGTAATGGCTAAATAACATTAATTTGAACTTGCCTTTGCCCAATTTATCATTGGGTTTTTTGTAGACTAGGACCATATCCCCTTCGCTGAAGGTGCGAGGGTGGAATCTTATAGTTGATTTCACCACTCTAGGTGAATCACACTTTGTATGGCCTTCCCTTGTCCCACTGCAGACTCCTTAGACCCCATGGACCATTTTTTGTCCTTTGATGTTTCCTTGATCATCCATAAAAACATATGAAAAATGATACACGTGACTTTTAAACCTATAAGCGTGTATATACGCGGGTTTGACCACTAAAACTGCATACATCGAGATGTGTGCATAATCCAAATCCTTTTGGAGTTTTCCCTGACATGGATCCAACTCATTTGACTCCTAGCCTTCCCTATCATGCCTTGATATCGCCCAGATTCAACCTTTCATTACCCCTTTGAAAAGCTATATAAGGAACCCCTTGGTACATTGAAGGAATAAGAGAGAATTGAAAGCAAAGAAACTATAGTCCATTATTGCTGGAACTTATGCTTAAGTCTGCATCCCTTTGTCCCTTGGAGCACTAGTGTGTTCTTCCCAATCTTGCCTTTTTTTGTGAGCTTGCTATCGAGATATGGAGGATTGAGGTGGTGGACGCCCAAGTGGGGGATTCAGTTTCTCCGGTTCGCAGACGTGCCATCAGAGGTTGTATCTTGTAATCTTTGATTTATATTAATAGAAATATATTTTCCTGTCCAATAATGTGTGCTTGAATGAATATTTTATCCATGGGATTATGTCAAATGCTTGTACATTATTGATTATATATGCTAGAATAGATCTAACACCATGATACATAGAATGCTTGTATTGTTTACTTGTTGTTGAGGAAGTAATCTATCAATTCAAGCTGAAGATTGGAAAGCTCAATGGGGATCTAATTCAACCGCTCAGAATAAGGTACAAGGTCTGATCCTTTAGCATTAGACATTTAATTTCTATTGCATATTGGAAAGGATTGATTTCTGGAGTCAAGCCGTCTATTGTGGTACCCCAAGCCATAGGAATTTCTCTCCGTAACAGAATTGGCAGCTCCTAAAGTCAAACTATAACCCAACCAATGGATGTGATATATAGTGCTCTGTTCAAAGGCGACACGACTTGACAATTGCCACTAATAACATCTTTCCTTGTGTGTCTTTTCCCGGTGCAGTTACTGGTTCGTACACCGTATGATCGAGTCCTTCCACATTATACAGCTTTGCTGAGTACCTCATGTTGGATGATGGGGGATGCCTTAATGCCCTCCTTCCATCAAATTTCATCCCATCGACTTCAGATCATTTATTTTGGGATTGGAATCTAGAGTCCTTTTGAGTGCCTTGAGACTTGCAGTCATCAGTGGCAGGTTCTCTCGCCATCGATAGTTCTTGGGAATACATCAATGTCCCCTGATTGATGGATTGTCTCAAGTGTTCAACCTCAACAAATTTATTCACATTTGTTAGTTTGCACTCTTGTACCTTGATTCCCATTTTCATTATTGGTGGGTGATCTCGTGTTTGTTAATGGTATACATTAATAACCGGTAATCAAACAATGGAGTACTATGTTCGACCTCGACACCTCTACTCGCATAGTAGGCCATGTACTTGTAGCAGTTTGTGTAGAAGAGTTTCCAGATTGGTGGCATATCTTATATGCTACCTCCTTGATCGTGCCAGTGTTCATGAGATTTCAGCTCTCATGACTTGATTCCAGTATATGTCAGATATTTCCAGCCACTATGGAGATCTTGATCTGTTATATCTTTAGCCATTATGGATATCATGGTCCTATGTATATCTTCATCATGGAGATTCTGATCTATGTATATTGTACGTGGCTATGACCACATATGTGATATCATGTATCATGCCTATTCATGGCCATTGTACTCTTATGTATCGGGGAATGCTATATGTATTTGCAGTTGTATGTAGAGTTGTATTATTGTACTATGCTGATTGGGTGGCTAGTCTTCCATTTGGGATCCTTCATCACTCCACTTTTGGGATGGAATTATAATGTATTTCAGCCATTGTATGACCCGTCTAACCTCACACATTAGGGGCAATCTGTTATAGCTGATTTCACCACTCCAGGTGAATCACACTTTGTATGGCCTTCCCCTGTCTCGCTGTAGACTCCTTAGACCCCATGGACCATTTTTTGTCCTTTGATGTTTCCTTGATCATCCCTAAAAACATATGAAAAATGATACACGCAACTTTTAAACCTATAAGTGCTTATATACGCGGGTTTGACCACTAAAACCACGTACATCGGGATGTGTGCATAATCAAAATCCTTTTGGAGTTTTCCTTGACATGGATCTGACTCATTTGACTCCTGGCCTTCCCTATGCCCTGAGATCGCTCGAATTAGACCTTTCATTACCCCTTTGAAAAGTTATATAAGTAACCCCTTGGTACATTGAAGGCATAAGAGAGAATTGATAGCAAAGAAACTATAGTCCATTGTTTCCAGAACTTATGCTGAGTCTGCATCCCTTTGTCCCTTGGAGCACTAGTGTGTTCTTCCCAAGCTTGCCTTTTGCTTGTGAGCTTGCTATTGAGAGATGGAGGATTGAGGTGGTGGAGACCCAAGTGGGGGATTCAGTTTCTTTGGTTCGCAGACGTGCCGTAAGAGGTTGTATCTTGTAATCTCTGATTTATATTAATAGAAATATCTTTTCCTGTCCAATAATGTGTGTTTGAATGAACATTTTATCCATGGGATTATGTCAAATGCTTGTACATTATTGATTATATATGCTAGAATAGATCTAACACCATGATATATAGAATGCTTGTATTGTTTACTTGTTGTTGAGGAAGTAATATATCAATTCAAGCTGAAGATTGGAAAGCTCAATGGGTATCTACTTCAACCATCCACAATAAGGTACGAGGTCTGATCCTTTAGTGTTAGACATTTAATTTCTATTGCATATTGGAAAGGATTGATTTTTGGAGTCAAGCTGTCTATTGTGGTACCCCAAGCCATAGGAAATTCTCTCCGTAACATGGACATGGGAGTCATATTGGATCTTTGATTGTGTTTTTGCTGCTTCAATGGATTGGAGGGCAGATCGATGATCTTCTATGGTTTGCTCGAGTTGGAGTAGTCATTCTTCTAAAGGTGAAGTGTCAGGAAGTAGTTCCACTGCAAGGCACACAGATGGGATTTGGCACTCTATAGGGAGCACTGATTCAACACCATCTACTAGGAAGAAAGGGGTGAAATCGGTTGTGGTTTTTGTGGATGTATGATAAGCCCATAGGGCAAAGAATAGCATGTGATGCTAGTTGGTTTTGTGATTTCCTACCATCCGTTGGAGCATTGTTTTGATGATTTTGTTGACTGCTTCAACTTGGCCATTGCCTTGAGGGTAGTAGGAAGAAGAGTACTGGTGTTCAAATTTCAACATGGTTGATAATTCAGCCCATACGACGTCTTCAAAGTGTGCCCCATGATCGAAGACTAATTGTTTGGGGACACCAAACTATGTAATGACATGGTTGAAGAAGAAACGTGTTGCGGTTTTAGCTTTGCAATCAAATGTGGGCATGGCTTCGGCCCACTTGGTGAAGTAATCGACTACCATGATAATGTACTTATGGCCATAAGCCGAAATGGGGTTGATGGTCATGAAATCGATTTCCCATTTGCAGAACGGCCCGACTCTGACTACGGGATGTAATGGTGCAGGGGGGGGGTTCTTGCCTTTGGGGCAAAAATCTGACAGTTGCGGCAATGCTTGACTACCTCTATGCAATCAGTGAAGATGGAGGGCCAGAAATAGTCGACATGTAGAATATTTTCGGTGGTTGCTAGGCCTAAAGGGTTACAACCACAGGATCCACTATGACTATCGTTGAGGATGGTCTCGGCCTCGTCACGGGTGAGGCAACAACGTAGGATGGTATCAATGCCTCGACGATACAGAACATCTCCAATCAACAGGTAGCAAATGGATTGATGTCAGATGCATCGCTTATCCTCACGATTGAAGTGCGCTGGGAACTTTTGCATTCGTAAATAGAGAAGGATGTCTCCATACCATGGGTCATCTGTAGATATGACGAATAGGAAATCATCGGGGAGATCATCCTTAGGGGGTGATGATGTGGTTAAGGGGGGTAGATCGGTCATGAGTGTGGCTAGGGGGAGTTCCTTTATGCTTTTGGGAGACACAAACTCTAGGTCGAATTCTTGGAGGACGACTACCCACTTGGCTGCTCGACCTTGTAGAAGGTGGTGGGATAAGAGGTATAGCATTGGGTTTGAATCAGCCACTACACAAGTATGGTTGGCAATGATGTAGTGGCATAATTTTTGAGCTGAGAAGATGACATTGAGGGCTAATTTATCCTCGGGTGAATATTGTAATGGGGGTCCTGTTAGCTTCTGACTGATGTAGTAAATCATGTGCTCATGACGAGCATCATCTTCTTGGACCAAGACTCTAGCAATGGCATTTTTTGAGGCCGATACATAAAGGATGAAGTCTCGAGTGAAATCTGGTGGTGAGAGTAATGGTGAAGAAGGTAGGGCTTGTTTGAGTGCTTCAAATGATTCTGGTGCTTGTTGATCCCAAATGAAGCAGATTTTTGTGCAGAGAAGGCGAATGAATCCATAGGATTTTGTTGCATACTCTGGCACAAAGCGATGAAGGAAATTGGCCTTGCCTTGTAGGCTTTGCAGTTGGTGCCAAGTTCTTGGGGAAGGAAGATCAAGGATGGCCTGGAATTTGAGGCGATCTACCGTTATCCCTTTGTGAGAGATCATAAACCTAAGTAAATGACCTACTGGGACATAGAAAATGCACTTGAGGGGGTTCAAGCGAATGTTTTACTTGCGGCAACGTAAAAATACTTGCTGCAAGTCATCTATATGTTGTGCTTGTTTTCGTGATCGAGCGGTGAGATCGTCCAAGTAGACCAAGATGATCTGAACTAAATCATGGAAACAATATGCCATGGCATGCTGGAAGGTGGCTCCATCATTTTTGAGGCCAAAGGGCATGACTCAATAGGCGAATGTGCCCCATGGTGTTGTGAATTTCATTTTGTAATGGTCTTCTTTCCAGATTTGGATTTGGTTGTATCCGAACAAGCCATCCATCAAGGAGAAGGCCTCATGTCCGGTGCATGCATCGATGATCTAGTCGATGAACGGTGTGGGGAAGTTGTCTTTGGGATATGCCCCATTGAGATCACAAAAGTCTATGCAAATGCGAATGGTACTATGTTTTTTATTCATGAGAACAGGATTAGAAACCCAAGTTATGTATGCAATGGGATACATGAAGCCAGCTATGCGCAGCATCTCTATCTCGGCTTTCACCGCAACCACTTTGGATGGATGGATGGGCTGTTGCTTTTGGTAGATGGGTGCCACATTAGGCCATGTGTCGATGTGGTGTTCTAGGATGGATGGATCTAAGCTGGTAATTTTAGTGTATGACCAAGCAAAGATGTCGCAGAATTCTTGGAAGAGGGCGGTGTAGTCATTGACCTCTTTCAGGGAGCAAGATTCCCCCAGGATGATTTCTTCAATGGTCTCAGAGTTGGTTGAGATATCGATATTAATGGTTGGTGAAATGTTCTCCATATTCCCTTCTTCGAAGGCATCAGGTGCTGGGATTGGGTTCTTGAACCAGTCAACCTTCCCATGGATGAAATCTTTGGTCTCCATGGAAAACTAGTCGGATTGCGACACAAGCTCTTCCGGGAGGAATAAGGAGCGATGGTACATGTCAGCCCATGGGTATTTCAGGATGATCAGAGCTTCAAGCATCTCCTCATCGTTGTTGAAGCAACGAAATGACAAGTCTGATGGACCGTCGTTGGAGATGGATATGAGCTGGTCGGGGGAACTATACATCATGTAAATGGACATGGTGTCAGACGAAGGAGGTCGTGGTGGGTGAACTTCTTCGATCAAGGTGATCTCAGACTCAGGGGAATGGTGATAGAGGTTAGAAAGAGCCATTCGAAATTTAGGTAGGTCTTGGAAATGGTTGGAGTAATGTCCATACAAGCTGCAAAAGGTGCAAGCATGGTTTCTCCTCAATGGCTTGTCCTTGACTAGTGTCATGGTTGGGAGTTCAACCATGGGGATGTTTTCGTTTGTCTCCATGGAATCCAGATGTGCACAGACCACTGGGATTTTAAGGAAATTCTGAGTTGGATGGCGTTGGTTTGTAAATGGCACAAGGTGGAACTTGTCGTGGCTCTGCGATGGTTTTGGTGTTCTTTCCCCTAGCCCTTTTGGGTTGGGGTGGTGCAGGTGTGGGTGCGACGGTTGGCTTATGTGGATCGGGTGGGGGGTGAGACTCAACCACAATAGATTGTACCAGAGTTAACACAACTTGGGGCATTGTTGGTTGAGCTGGTGGATTGAGATACCACAACGGGATCCCCAACATAAAGTTGGGTAGGCTTAAGGTGGCCATAACCGGCTTGCTCATGACACCAAGTCGGTGAAAGAGGAAGGGAATTGTATGTACTAGAGATGAGCCCACATAACTCCCAGCTGGTTGCATGTGGGGGTGAGGTTGTGGTTGTGGCTACACGTAATGCTGCTGTTGTGGGTGATGTTCCGGCTGTTTTTGGCATTGTGGCTGTAGACAATATTGTGGTTGTGGTTGGGGCTGCGGCTACAGTTGTTATTTAGGAGCAGTAGTGCTTGATGAGACCATGGACAAGTCCACAGTTTGCTTTTGTGTCAGTGGTGGTGACACCAACGGGAAAGGAGCCATCATGGTGGGATCAGTAAACAACCTAGGGCCCACATTCAACGGTGGTGAGGCTGGTGTGTTTTCAACCACATTGTTAGTTGCAGGGATGACATTAGCATGTGTGGTCGCCCCTTGTAGCTTGGTGGTGGTTATGGTAGGGATAACATTGGTAGGTACTGTTAAACTTCCGGATCATCGTAGGTGAGCTAGTCAACTATCTCAATATTCCCTTTGTGGGGAAACATCATGAGGTGGATGATAGTTGATGCGACGACTTGTATGGAATACATGTAACTCCTCCCAAGGAGGAGGTTGTAATCCAGTTAAGCAATGATGACCTCGATGTCGATCATGACTGTCTTCCTAGCTAACATGATGGGGACATGGGGGAGGATTCCTTGGGCTTTAGTCAGGTGTCCATCATAATTCCACAGAGTTGTGGAGGATGGTTGCAAAATCGGTGATCCAATATTTTGCCAAACCAAGGTAGACATGACACACATGGATTCCCGCTCATCCACTATGCATCAGTGCAGAACCAAGTTCCGGATGGATACTGGGATTTGGAAGGTGATAGTGGAGGGCATGCACAACTCTCTTTTATCTGTGTCAAATGTGATTAGCTTGCAATCAGAGGGGTCTACTTCCCCTAGAGCGGCTAGTAGGGCTTTTTGCTACATTGGGCATGTTTTAAGTACCTCAAGAGCGGACATGGTAGTTGGCTTTAGGGCCAAATCATCCATAATGCTATAGCTGACTGTAGCTCTAGCTGTGGCATTATTAGCAATTCTACGTATGGGGGGGCATGGGAATGGGGGTAACTAAAGAGGTAGGTTGGTTGTCTTAGATGTGGATGCTACTAATGAGTCAACAGGTTTGGTGGTGGTACTGTACTGATTTTGTCTAGTCTGTAAGTTGACCTCTTCAGTGGACATGGTCATCAGTTGGTGAACACCTGTTTTGGCTATGGGCGGTGACCCTAGAGCATTGGGATTGGCCTGGGGAGGGGGAGCAGTTTCCACCAATCCTTGGAATGGTAGTGGGTTTTGAAGCACCATGGGAGGAGGTCCTTGTGGTGCCTATTTGTGTTGGCCTTGAGTAGGGGCATTGGTGGCCTGTTGGGCCTCATTTTGAATGGCCTGCTTAGCGCGAGCCATGAGGAGACACTCAAATGTGTAATTCCCATAGACATCATAGAGTGTACATGGTTGGTTTGTGCACAATGGTGTGTTGCATCTTGGTGCATTCTATCATGGGGGGTTTTGGGTTGGTCGGTTAGCCGCGACATTATTAGGAGGGTTTAGTAGCTGACCACCTCCCTGTGGTTGGTTATTGCCTTAGTTGTGGGGCCAGTTTTTTCTATGGAAATTGAACCTAGTGATAGAAAAATTTTATTCACAACAATTATCAATCGATCATGCAAAATCACTCACAAAAGAGACTGAAAATGGAGTTGAGCACTAAAATGTATTAACTCAGTGTACAATAGCCAACCCTGTAACATAATAGGTTTCTGAATTAAATAATTATATAGGAGATTTGAATGCATGAGGAGGAAATTCGAATCTAGTCAAAAGCAGGCTTACTAAAAATAAGCAAATCCCCCATAGGTGCATAAAGTAGTTTCCAAATCAGTCATGGAGCTCACGAATTGGAAAAAGCAATTAGGAAAGCTAAAGAGTGATGGAATGACAACTCATACATGCTTTTCAAAGGAGAAAAGAGTGGAGGATGTAGAGGACAAAAAACTAGTTCACCTCACCTAGTCAAACTTTCCCAATTGCCTTAAAGCACTGAAAAAGCGGGCAATAAAGAAGAAAAAGTAGAAGGGCGCCTAGGAGACCAAGAATAAAGTAGAATTGATTCCTTGAGGTTTCTCGTGCACTACATGTGTCAAAATAGGCAAGTTTGACCACTATGGATAGGCAAATGACAACTTGCATAAGGTGGGACACATGAAACTAGGCAAATAAGACAAAAATGATTAATTTAATGTCTAAGTTAGGTAACTATGGGTTGATTATTCTAACACCCCCCCTTAAGCCTGACTTATGAGTAACATATCAGAAAATTATAGGGCCTAGAAACAAGGATTAGTCACCCTTTACATACTGCATGTCCATTTAAACAAGGAAAGAGGCAAAAACCACATGGGCAAATCATCCCTTAAACATGGACTGTAAAAAAAAATTTGGAAATATTGTCTTCACTCATGATTCATAGCATGATCAACAATCCCCAGCAGTGATTTGATATTGCTGAAGGTATTCTCACAAAATTCTTTGGTGAAGATAGCAACTACTTGTTCTGAAGATGAACAGAAGAGTAGGTGAATGGTGCCACCATGCACAAGCTCTCTGATGTAGTGCATATGGATCTCAATGTGTTTGGTTCTCTGATTCTAAACTAGATCTTTGCAGATTTGAATTGTACTCTGGTTATCATAGTAGATGGTAGTTGAGTACTCTGATTCAAAGCCACACTCTCCAAGTAAACCCTGCAACCATAAACATTGAGTTGTTGCATTAACAACTCCTCTGTACTCTGCTTCTGTAGATGAGAGTGCAATGCCACTCTGTTTCTTGCTTGACCAGTTGATTGGCCTTTTTGCAAGCATGAACACATATCCTGATGTGGACTTTCTGTCTGTGCTATCACCTGCCCAATCACTATCAGTAAATCCAATCAAATCCAGATCAGATTTTGCTTTATAGAAGATCCCATGTGTCCTTGTTACCTGAACAAAGTTAAGGATCCTTTTGGCTGCTTTCCAATGGATCTCATGAGGCTGATCCATGTATCTAGAAGCCACACTTACTGCATAAGAAACATCAGGTCTAGTATTTGTAAGATACAACAAACATCCAATCAATTGCCTATACAGTGTATTGTTTACCATAGGTGAAGAATCAACTTCTTCCAGCTTCACTCCTGAAAGGAAAGGATTCTTGTTTGGTTTGCAATCCTTCATTTTGAATTTTTTCAGCAAGTGCAAGGCATATTTGGACTGGTGCACCTTGATTCCAGATTTTTTTTGTGCAATATCAAGCCCCAAGAATTGGCTTAAGAGCCCCAAATCTATCATGGAGAAGGCTTGGTTCATTGCACCCTTCAAGGAAGCAATCTGATCCTTTGAGCTTCCTGTAATGAGGAGGTCATCAACATATAACACAATGATCATTAATGAACCATTAATTAACTTCAAATAGACATTTGGATTTGATTTGCACCGAACAAAATTTAGTGATACCAAGAATCTATCAATGTTGGCATACCAAGCCCTGGGGGCTTGCTTTAGCCCATACAATGACTTTCTCAACCTGAACACAAGAGAAGGGTTAGTAGAAAATCCTTGATGCTGCTGCATATATATCTCTTCAGTGAGATCTCCATTCAAGACGGCACACTTTACATCCATGTGATGTACCTCCCATTGCTTTGAGGCTGGAATGGCTAAGGCTAGCCTGATGGAGTCCATCTTTGCCACTGGTGCAAAGGTCTCATTGTAATCTATGCCATGAACCTGTGAGTAGCCCTTGGCTACCAATCTGTCATTTTACTTCAGAAGTGAACCATCAGCAGCAAATTTGGTCTTGTAGACCCGCTTACACTGAACTAACTTCCACCCTAGGGGAAGATCCACTAGCTCCCATGTGTTGCTCTTCTGGAGTGAGCTGAACTCTTCCTTCATGCATGCTTTCCATATTGGATATCCTGTTGCTTCTTCATATGTTTTAGGATATGATTCCACCATCAAATATCATTTCTCATCAAACACATGATCCTTCATGCACAGACCACTCTCAAATTGAGATCTAGTCCTCCTTGGGTCATTGGGATCCCCAGCTAGCTCTCCTGCTGCATGTAGTGTATTAGCTACCCATTTTGGCCTTGTAGGTCTGTTAGGTTCTGCAATAAACTCATCACTATCAAACATATCAGAATTAGCATGTTCAACAAACTCTTCACTTACTTTCAGAGGTTCAGGTGGTGAAGAGGTTTCTCCAACTTCCAGTGCTGCAAGGGGTTCTTCTTGAAACTGAACACACCTTTCAATGAAGGATTCGTTTGTGCTCAAATTTATCAGCTTGTACCCTTTTGAATATTCATAGTACCCAACAAATAGGCACTCTTGGGTTTGGGGCTGCAAAGCCTTTCTCTTTTCTATTGGAATTCTAGCCCAAGCCCTTGAGCCAAAAATCCTGAAATGGGTCACATCTGGCTTGTGCCCACTCCATGCTTCGAAAGGAGTCATACCATCAAGCTGTTTGTGAGGCACCCTATTCTGGATATAGGCTGCATAATTGATAGCTTCAGCCCAATACTTTGGTGGCAAAGTCATGGCCTCCATCATGCATGTTGCCATCTCCTTTAGTGATCTGTTCTTCCTCTCAGCAACACCATTCTGTTGTGGTGTGTAAGGGATAGAATGTTGCATCTGAATACCTGCATCTGGACAATAATTAATAAACTCAGACTTGACATACTCACCACCATTTTCATATATGAGGACCTTGAGTTTCCTCCCAAATTGGTTTTCAACCAAATCCTTAAATACTTTGAAGAGGCCAAAAACTTCATACTTGTGTTTCAAAAAGTAAACCCAACAATACCTGGAAAAGTCATCTATGAAATTCAATGCATATTTGGCCTGACTCATGGACATATGAGGGAATGGGACAGAAACATCACTGTGGATCAGCTCGAGGGGTGCATAGGTTCTCTCATGACTAGCTCTCTCAAAGTTATGCTCTGGGTGTTTCCCTAGGATACAACCTTGGCAGACTCCTTTGGAAAATTTTATCTTGGGAAACCCTATGACCATCTCTTTTTCACTAAGATCAGAAAGATACTTGTAATTTAGGTGGCCAAATATTTCATGCCAAATCTTTCTTTCCTCATTAGCATGAATCAGAAAAGAAGAGGGGTTTGAGTAGGGTAGGAAGTGTGAGAACATGTATACCTTTTGAGCATTATTTGCAACTCCTTTTGCAATGAATTTACCACTTGAGATCTCTATGATCTCAACTTCATCAGGGGAGAATATGAACTTCTTTGGAGACCTAGTGTGAGTCATCTAGTACACTGATAAGAGGTTGGAGGTAAGACCAGGCACATATAACATATTGCTGAACTGACCATGATCAAGATCAATCCTCCCTTTGCCCATAATTTCAATGAGAGAGTCATCTCCCAATACTATAGGTGGTCCCTTCGACATGTCAAGTGAGGAGAATGCCTCCTTGGTCAAAACCATGTGTCTTGAAGCTCCAGAATCAATGATAAAACTGGGTGAGCTTGATGTGCTAGCAACCAATGCATGAACTCTCTCTGTGTCATCTGAACTTGATCCTCCTTCTCTCTTCTTTGAGCTGTCTGGAAGGGAGATGCCATTCTTCTCCAGGAGTTGGGTCAGCATGTCTATTTTCTTCTTCATACAAGATCTTTCAGTGTGATTGCCTTTATTGTAGTATGCACACTTGCTCATTTATCCTTTGTTTTTCTTCTTCTGGTAGTTCTTCTTGGAACCTTGTGGCTCCTCTAGAGACTTGTTCTTGTATCTCTTTTTCTCAGGTGGATTTTTAGCTTTATTTTTTCTTTTTGAATCCACCTTCGAATCTCTAGCAACCAGAGCTTGGTATTTGGATGGTTTGATGGTGCCCATCATCACCAGCTTGTCCTGTTCTTGTGTGAGAGATTCCATGAAATCTACAAGGCTAGGCATCTTCTAGGTTCGATTTGTCAACTTTTTGGCATAGAAGGTCGAAACAAACACTGAATAGTCCGGGCCAAACTTTGAGAGAATGGCCAAGACCAGCTGATCATCCTTATTTTTGATCCCACATTGTTTTAGCTGCAAAACAAGTGATTTGAACTTGGAGAAATAGAGTTGCAGTGATACAAAGCTATTTGGACTCAGGGAGATCAGTTCATTTTCAATTTGATGTCCCCTCATCTCATCTATCTTTCCAAAAATATCAGTAATCTTCTCCCATACTTCATTCGGTAATGTCAATCCATCAAGATGGAAAAGGAGGTCTCTGGAAATACTCAGACACAGGAGACCATAGGCCTCATCCCTCCTATTGTGCCATTTTATCTTCTCTATAGCTGCATTGGGCTTTGCTTCTGTTTCCATAGTAACCCTATAGAGGCCTTTCGCTCTCAATAGTATCTCCATCTCTGCTTTCCATTCAAAGAAATTGAAAGGAGTCAAGATGATCTTCTGAGATTGATCCATAGCTCAGTAGAAGGCTGTCAGTAGAAGGCTCCCAGTCACTGATGTTGAACCTGCAAAACAATTTTGAAGGAGAGAAATCGATCTACAATGGCTCTGATACCATGTGAAAATTGAACCCAGTGATAGAACAATTTTACTCACAACAATTATCAATTGATCATGCAAAATCACTCACAAAAGAGACTGAAAATGGAGCTGAACACTAAATTGTATTAACTTGGTGTACAATAGCCAACTCTGTAGCATAATAGGTTGCTGCATTAACTAATTACATAGGATATTTGAATGCATGAGGAGGCAATTCGAATCTAGTCAAAAGCAGGCTTATTAAAAATAAGCAAATCCCCCATAGGTGCATAAAGTAGTTTCCAAATCAGTCATGGAGCTCACGAATTGGAAAAATCACTTAGGCAAGCTAAATAGTGATGGAATGATAACTCATACATGCTTTTCAAAGGAGAAAAGAGTGGAGGACGTAGAGGACAAAAAACTAGTTCACCTCACCTAGTCAAACTTTCCCAATTGCCTTAAAGCACTAAAAAAGCAGGCAATAATGCAGAAAAAGCAAAAGGGCACCTAGGAGACCAGGAATAAAGTAGAATTGATTCCTTGAGGTTTCTTATGTGCTACATGAGTCAAAATATGCAAGTTTGACCACTATGGATAGGCAAATGACAACTTGCATAAGGTGGGACACATGAAACTAGGAAAATAAGACAAAAATGATTAATTTAATGTCTAAGGTAGGTAACTATGGGTTGATTATTCTAATAGTTTCTAGCTTTCCCTTGTTTATTGTTGGGGGCAAGTTGGTTAGGATGATTTTGTTGTGCAAACACTTGTCCCAATGAAGTGAGTGGAGCAGGGGTGGGGGCTTGAACTTGTTGCACTGGTGGTGCATAGTATATTTACGGAGGTGGTGGTTCCATGAATGTGGGAATTTTCCCCACATACTATTGTGTTGTCGAAGCCATGGCCTGAGCCTGCTGCAGTGGCATAGGTTGTGCATAAGAGGTTGTTTCTCTGAACTGAGACATCATTCTAGCACAGTCCGAAGCTTGGTTTTAGTAAGCAACATTAGCAATGTTGCTTGGCTATGGTTCCATGGAAGGTGGTGTCGGTCAAGGTTATGGTTGTTGGGATATTGACCCTATGATTCCATCCGCAATGTGGGATGCCCTTGATGCATCGTGGTAAGAGGTACTTGGATGGGGAGTGTCTGGAATGACAGTGTACAAGTATCCTGACTGGGCGTAGATGAGGTCAAATTGTTGGGCCTTCAATATGGCCTCTTCTTCAGATTGGGGATGTTGAGATGCAGCGTCCTTTGCAATGGGAAGGAGAAAAGTCTTGAGGAACCAATCCAAGCTGATCATGTCGCCAAGTTGGATTTTACACAAGCTACAACGCCACCGCCACTCATGGATATGATCAGTGATGTGAGTGGCAGTATTTTTGTGACAGGATAGCAATATCTCCACCGCCTCGTCATATTTGTTAGGGAGTTGGAAATACTACAGGAACATGAAGGCTAAGGAGTTGAATTCGGGATACTTGGCTTGTGGCAGCTCAATGTACCATTTGGCTACAACACCTGTAAGGGTGTGTTGGAACAACCTCATCCTGATGGAGTCTTCTACGATGCTATTGGATGAGCACCATAGATGGAATGTCATTATATGATTTTGGGGACATTCCCCAGCTTTGCATTCAAACTTTGGGATGTTTGATGGCAACTTCATTGGCATGGGTGGCTAGAAAGCTTGGTGGCAGATGGGATCATTCATTAATCTAGCCAAGTTAGGAAAGTTTAGATGAGCCATGAAGGGTAGATTTGACCCCAAGTTGATGTGGGATGGGGCTGCAATGGGGGTGGAGTTTGCAGGTGCATAATGCATATGCATGGCTGGGGGCACTTGTGGTGGCACCATGGTAGATGGTCCAATGCCCCCAAGTGTTTTGGGTGGGATGGTGTGGGTAGCAGGGGAATTTCCCCCATGCATGGTCGTAGGGGTAATGGTTGGTGCATGGCTCCCCTGTGTGGCAGGGGGGACAATATGTGTGGAGGGGCCACTGCCTCCGTGTGTTAGCACTAGGCCAGCTTGGCTAGTCACTATTGGTGGTGGAAATTAGCTAATGAAAGTCTACATGATTGCACTTGGACCTCTTACCAAGTTGTGGGTGACAGGTTGTTGATGTATATGTAACTTCGGAATGTATTCTTCTATGTATTTCATACATTATAACCCAATGTTTATTCCGGGATCTTTCTATTATGTATTTGAGTCATGTAGTCATGCCCCGATGTTCCGATTGGGAGGATTAATAATGTAAACAAGTCATATCAAGTCATTAGGTAAGTCCCCACAGTTTAGGGGCACTTGGGTTATTATACACTAATTAAGGTGTAGGCTCAAGTAATTAATTATAAGTTAAGCCTACATGGTTGAGTGCACTTCAAGTCAACGGAAGAATATAAATAGAGAGTGAGAGTCTCTCTATTTATCACTTGTGAATTACATCACTTGCTCTCTCAAGTGTGGCGCACTTTTGGAGAAGGAAATTCTTTCGCTTGACAGAAGACAGAAGGCTGTTATTGTGTTGGGAGGTCATCTTACTATTTTGGGATCACATCTTGTGGTGATACTATCTTAGAGGAAGTTGAGGTGTTTTATCCATTTATGGTTTCCCCTCCTAAAATCTTTGTGTCTCTTGTCTCTTGTGATGTGCTTATGTGATTGCTGTGCTTGTTATTCTCTCAGTGAAAAGATCTTATCATAATGCTAGCTTAAATGTTGAAAAACTAACATGGTATCAGAGCTAGCCTGAGAAGAAGACATTGTGCAGCTACAGGAACTAGGGCTTCCTAGTTTGTGGATCTTCCTCCACATATTTTCAGCAAAAGTATGCTAGAATGACTCTCCATTGAAGGGTGCATCTTTCTGTCGATGCGGAATTCAATTTCAAGCATTTTTAGTTTCGATGTGGAAACTAGGGATTTCTACAGAAGAGGAATTTTTGGGTGATACCAGCATAGGATTGTTCTACTCATCAAAACCGAAATTTAGAGACCTGGATCAAGAAATTTGGTTGGGTAAATCTCTGGGAAAGTCAAACCCTAGTTTGACCCATAGCTAGGAGAAACCCTAAATACTAAAACTGCTAAGTTTTGGTACAGTCGCTATATTCCGATATTGGCGAAGTCTCAGAAGCGGAATATTTCAGGGAACGAAGATAAAATCCCGATGAACACTGTGTCCAAAGGGAAGCCTATGATTCTCTATATTCGGGGAGATATGATCTCTCCAAGTTAGGGTTCCATCCTCTTCCATAAATCATCCATAAACAGGACACCTGGGGAGATCTGCAATATATTTGGCTACAGAGGTCCAAATGGAATTCCTGAAGATGTTCCAGAAAGGGTACGGACTTTAACTTCTGTGGTCTGAATTTCAGACTCAGAAGATGAACCAGTGACACGTGGCATTCCATACAACTTCTCTGTTCTGAACAGTCCAGTAACAGGTCACCTTGGGAAAAGGATCATAAATCCCAAATGGTGAAACCAATTCTGATGAAACCTGCGGTGTTGGATCAGGAACATGCGATTTTACCTCAAAGATAAATTTCAGACACATAATATCAGTAATTTCAGAGATATCATAGAAACAGTAAGAGGCATTTCTGCAGAAGAAATCAGAGAATTAGGGCTTCCTGTTCCAAGAGTTTCCCTTCACTATTTTCAGAAAAGGAGTACATTGGACAGCTCCATTTGAAGAGATCTATCTATTCATCCTGTCAAATCTGAAAGATTCCAAGTTTTGAAAATTAGGGTTTCTACGACAAACCCGAGATCAGCAAACTCCGGGACAAGGGCGGACACCTCAAATCGGTAAGATCTAATCCTTTGCTATTTCCATTTGAGGCTCTCATTTCAATATGATATATCACATCAGCTTAGTTAAAAGATTGCGAAAGTTAACAACTTCCAAACCTGGAAGTATATGATCTCTCTGAAGAAAATGGATTGGACACCTACATGAGTATGGAGGTTCCAGTTTCAGAGGGAGACGAGGCCAAACAAGACATCATGCTCATGCTGCAGAGGATGATGAACCATCCAGAAAGAGATCTAGATATGAAAGAGAAGATTCTTCAAGCGAGGATGAATATGTTCTAATATCAGCTCTCATAGGTAACATTACTCATGGAAGTGATGATTGGCTTATAGACAGTGGGGCTTCCAAACATATGATGGGATTCAAGGAATTTTTTGTGAGACTATCTGAACATGAATGACTAGGAGATGACTACCAATGTCCAATAAAAGGTAGTGGGGAATCTTCATACAAGCTATACTCTGGTAAGTCTCTAACAATGAAAGAAGTATTGTTTGTGCTAGGATTGAAGAAGAACCTTCTCTCTATTTCAGCATTGATGCAAAAGGAATGCGGGCTGCATTCATAGATGGTCAAGTCATCATGTGACCAAAAGGAAATACTATCGATGATGCGGTAGTGATTGAAGAACAAGAAGGAGGCTTGTACAAATTGAAGGGCCATCTAGAACAAGCCTTGATCCATGATACGGTAGAACCAAATGAGCTTTGGCATAGAAAACTTGCACATGTGCACTACAAAGCAAAGTTGTTGAAGGTCTTCTAGAATTTCAAGCTATTTGAAGGGAATAACAACTTGAAGCGGTAAAAGAAGCGGTGAAGAATGCAGAAGTGGTGATGACCACCTTGAATGGCCTCCCAGGATCGTAGAATTCACTCATTCAAGGAATGTGTTCCAGAAGGAAGTGATTAATTTTAGTACAGTCCGTGAAGAAGAAGAAGCTCGAATCATAAGAAGAGAAGAGAAGATGGGAGCAACTGAAGATCAAGCTCTTTCCATCCAAAGAAGATCCCTCAAGCAAGA
>LPNX010762115.1:0-66305 GCA_001517045.1 Pseudotsuga menziesii
AGAAGAGCCTGATTAGAGATTTTGGTAGAGTCATGGTTGCTAGGCACATTATTTCTATTGCTAATGTTGTTGATCTGTTCGGCTTTCAAGGTATGAAATTCATCAAGTGAAGAAAGAGTAGAACTGGGCGATGAATGCTGTGTCATCGAAGTGCCATGGAGCGGTGCAGATAATTCTGCATTATTTTGCGTTTGGATTTGCAAATTTTGCATAATCTGGGCAGCTGGAACTTGCAGTTGTTCCATTATAATCTGGGTCGCTAATGCATTAGAATCTGATGAACCCAGATTCTCAGAATTTAGGGCCCAATTAGCCTGAGCAATGGCGGAATTCATAGTATCTGGCATATTCCAGACGGCTGCATCCCCAAGCTGATTCCTTAAGTAACTCATCAGATCATCGGCGTCCATTGTAGCGCTCTGAGTCTGAGTCTGAGAAGCTTGCTGAATCATGGCTGCAGATCTATACGCATATTTCGAAATTCCGTTGAACCCTCGGAGACAAGAAGAAGGCGGGTAGGTGAAAAGTTACATATGATGTCATTGTTACTACGTGTCGACCCAAATCCAAATAGCAAACTTCGAGGATGACATCATCCCTGCTTACCCAATAGCAACACAAATAAATACGATTTTAATAAATTTAAAAATTGTTATTTTTCATGTTACAAAGTTAAACTTTGGAATAGAGATTTTAATCCTTTAAATATGCACCAATATGTACCAACTAATACCCAAAGTCAACGCGGTTTGAAATCGAACGATTACAATATACCAGCCGGAGGCAGGTATAATAAAAAGAAAATGAGAGGGGCAATAAGGTTTCTCCTCGAACGTTTAAATCCACACGACATTATTAAGCCTAATGAGATTTTTTATATATTATAAAATATTCATACAAATAAAAATAAAAAGTTATACATTTAAATTATCATGATTGGTTTAATAGAGTTTTATGTGTTTGTAGAATTTTGGAAAAAGAAATTGAGAGACTCATTTAGAACATTTTATTATATTGAATTTACAATCATTATTATTTTTAAATGTGCCTAGAAATTCAACACAATATAAAAGGGAAACCAAATTAAGAGTTTAAAATGATTTAATATGAAAGGGATCAAATTTAGATTTCAAAATGACTCATTAATAATATTTAAGGTAATTTTGAAAGGGACCGAATTTAGAGTTCAAAATGATTTAATATGAAAGAGACCAAATTTAGAGTTCAAAATAATTTAATATGAAAGAGACCAAATTTAGAGTTCAAAATGATTCATTAATAATATTTAAGATAACTTTGAAAAGGAAAAGAGAATTATGAAGAGTTAAATATCTTAAAAACGAAGTGTCAAATTAAATCCCAATATTTAAGGTGACTTTGGAAAGAGAACTATAAAGAGTTAAATATCTTCAAAAGTGAAGAATCGAAATAGAATCCCAATATATAGAAGATTGAGAAACATGATACATGGTTATAAGGAACGATTATTGATGAGAACAATTGCATTACTGAGCTTAATTCATATTAGATCATAATTGTGAAGATAAGGAACATCATCAAATGGAAGAAGACCCGTTGAAGATACATAGATAACTATAGATTGAGTGAACCAATATTATCATTTGCAAAGAAGAAAACACACATAACAAGAGTGCAAAGTAATTTGTAGAGAATAAAACCTATGAACCACATCGAATCTCTCTCTCTCTCTCTCTCTTTCTCTCTCTCTCTCTCTTTATATATATATATGAGTGTGAAGAAAACACAGAGGGGATGTGCCCTAATTTGTATAAGAAAACATTTCTCAAAATAGAGTTGACACCTTTGGAAGGTGCATATGTTATTTTTTAAGCACGCCACAAAAGCAAAAAGATGCAAAAAAATAAAATTGTTATGCATAACAAAAATTTAAGAAATGAAGGATCTTTATACCCCAAATATAGAGTAAAATGGTCATGGCCTAAAACCCCTAGAAGGAACATGTGTTGGATAGAGTGATCGTTTTTTAACCCGAAGAAAATCATGAATAATAATAGCTAGCAAAAAAGGAAATGATAATAACTATAAAGAAATTTTGTACCACATTCCAAACTTTATAGTGGATATTTGTTCTAGTACAATGGACTAGAATTTAAGCACGCCAACACATTAATTCAAAAAAAACATTTTGCTTAATATTTTTGTCGATGAGGGGTGGTAGGTGAAATAAAGTTTTTACAACCCCGCAGGAAAATGTGAATTGATATTTGCTTGGGGATTAGGGGAGGTTTATAATAACCAAGAGGAAGTGTTAGCATTGCGTCAAGGTCTCAATAAACTACCATAAATGGAAGTAAAGACTCTTATCATTATTAAGGATCCATTGCTTATTAAGGATAATCATTCTCTATAATCAATAATCATTCCTTATAATTAACCATGTTCAAAGGATAACTAAGAAATTTGAAACGCTAAAATGTTATCACATCCTCCACAATCAAAATTTACAAGTAGATTTGATGGCTAATCAAGGATCAATATTGGAACAAGGTTCAATTAGTAAAAATGGGGGTGGGGGTTCCATAGTGTTTATATCTCCCATGGACATGATAATTAATAACTCAAAGTTAATTATCCTTTATACATATTGGACAATTGGCAAACAATTTTAATGTATGAATTGTGGGATATCAAATCCTATCCCCCTCTTGTACAAGGTCATTACAGGTATATGCTTGAACGGAGGTAGAGTTTAATGACACTAAATATTATTTGGTGCGATGGAGGTGGGTTAATTCGGGCTTTGGATTTTGAATTGGAAATTTCAAGAGGACGAGACATATTACTAGGACTTTTGGTTAGATATGGCCTACAAGGAGAGGAATATAGGTAGTAGTCTTTGTCTTCTTCCCTAGACATTTCCTTACTTCAATTATCAGGGTGAATAGCGGTGAAGTTTCTTCTCCATGGATTTTTAGAGATAATTGTTGGCTCCAATTTCTGGTGTGAAAATATCATGATGGTTTTTGGCTGGAGGCAAGAGGAGATTCTTAGAATTTTGTGGCGCTTCCATCATTTGATGGCTGTTTAGTGTTGTAGGCAGTTTCCATTTTGACTATAAGTACATGTTTGTTCTTTGGCATGAGGAGGTATTTAGTATCACACAACCTTTGGTTGTGACCCATTCAACTTGGTAGAGTGTAGAAGGGTTATTAGATTGTTGGTTAGACATACTAAGGATATTAAGACATCAATTTTTCTCCCTAATGATAATATGCATACCTAGTTTGAAACTTTAAAAACAAAAATAAAAAAAAATGTAATTAAAAATGGAAATGAAAGCCACCCAATTAGAGAGGTTGATTGTAGAGCATAAATGTTTGTACAATTAATTATCGACACTACAAGAAGCCTTAAAACTTTAGTTGGATTTCTTAGAGATGAAATTATGAAGAAGAACACATTCCATCAATTTCAAAAGCACATGGAAGTGGGTGAAAACACAATGTTGGGTAATTCTTTTTGGAAAAAGGGGTTTGATTGGTATGTAAAATCCAATTTCTCGGTTGAGAAAAAAGTCAACACAGTTTCTTGGTTGAGGGATTTTAATTTTCTCGAATAAGAAATTAAAGTTTTCTGAAGTGAGATTTTGCTTGATTTTACTTGAGGTTAAAAAATTCTTCGTTGAGAGTTAAAAAGTTTTGCAACCGAGAGTTTGGGATATTTTTTTCCAAACTCTTGGGGCATAACTATCGATCAAGAGTTTAAAATCTCTCGCCCAAAAGGTATGACTCTTTGTGTGAACTCTCGTCCAATATTTTGCTTTTTATATAAATTTGAGAAAGTTCACCACAGGGCCTTGCAAATCTTTTTTTAGTTGGGCCTAGTGAAAGCAGACATGCGGACTTGAGTTGTGGTCACAACGACGTTATTATCCCTTGAGATGTTACAAGGCTGAATTTGGACTATGTCAAGGCATAACCTGACTCAATTATTAAATATTTAGGGATTTTCTTTCTTGCAGTAGGATATTGATGTTTTATGTGTGAAATTTTGCAGATCTAGGAGATGTTAAACATATTGTAAGTTAAGCATTTTGCTCCATAGGAATTTCAAGGTGAATATTCAACAATTAAGTGTAGGTGATGGTGAATTGAGAAATTTATACAACATGTAAAGTGTGTGAGGTGCCATTTTGACAATTCTTACACAGTCAGGGTGAAAGAAACATACTAAGCAACGATGAATTTAATACTTAAACATAATGCAAATAATTCTTGATTAATGCATAACAATGGAAGCCTAGATATCCATATATTTAAACAACAAAAGAAACTTTCAATTACTATTCAACAATGAAAATTGATGAAGGGAGAAAGGTCAGAACATGATATCTCTATTCTAGTCATAATTCCCAACATACATTCATATCAATGCTATAAACATGGTGAAAAGATTGCTACTCAGAGCCTTTTATTATATCAAGATAATTTACATGGATAGAAAATAGGTATGGAATTTGTAATAGAAGAGCAAAATTACAAGAAGAAAAACATGGTGATATGCATCAAGATATCAATCTCAAAAGCTCATTCCCTATATACATATGTCAGATCTCAAAATCGACTCAACAACTCTTTAAGAGCCCCTCTAAAAAATCTGCCAATATTTGCTTCTTCTTCAAATTCTCCTTATATAGGAGGGAGTCCTTCTTGTTACTAGCTTTTTGTTTCTTCTAACTGTCCAGTTCGTTCACCTCATGCTTGTAATCTCACAAATATGGCAAGTCCTTCCCACCCATGGTGTTTTAGGAAATGTCCAACATTTTGTTTCACTATGCAAATCATTAGAGTTAGTTCTTAACTTGACTATATTAATTTTCTTTTTCGAACTAGTTAACATATAGAGATATTTTTGATCTTCCAAATTAGGGTTAATGACATCTTTATAGTATCTTAATTTTCATTTAACCTCTAATTCTTTTTCGCCCCACATTTTCTCTTAAAACTTAGATATGATAATATTTTGAATATCACTAATATCTTGCAAAATAACATTTTAGTTAATCTCCTAATAATTTAACCAAACAATAACAACTTTAAATAATAAAATAAACTAAAACAAAATTAAAATATTTACTGATAAAAAATTTATAAACCAAATCCATGAAGAAAAATCAAAATAAAATTTACACTGCTTATGAAAACTAGAAATTTCACAATATCCAATGAATAAAACTATTTTCACAGTAAGTAATAATGTATTTTAAAGTTCAATGGATTACTTAAAAAGGCCTTTTTAAAATGAGGTCAAGAGTCTTGTTTAGATTTGGCTTCCCTATACCATTTTAGATGGAGTTAGAAAACATGTTTAAAGTCAAATGTTCTTGTTGACAAACAAATATTGAAATAAAATAAAAATTTATGACATAAATTCCACTTCCTTATTAAGTTTTTCAAAAGTTCCTTCGTTGACGAGTTTTAACAAGAATGAGGAGATGCAGTCCCCATCCCCGTAATATAAGGACCAAAAGTTCCCTCGTTGACAAGTTTTAACAAGAATGAGGAGATGCAGTCCCGATCCCCGTAATATAAGGACCGTGGTTTATTTATTTGGTTAAATTTGGACAAAAAAATAAGTTACTGTCCTTATATTACGGGGATGGGGACTCATCTCCTCATTCTGGTCAAAACTTTTTAACGAGGGAACTTTTGAAAAACTTAACAAGGGAAGTGGAATTTATGTCATAAATTTTTATTTTATTCCAATATTTGTTGGTTAACAAGAAAATTTGACTTTATTTTAGACATGTTTGCTAATTCCTACATTCCAAAGAATCAAGTTTTTCAAAAAGTTCCATTGTTGACAAGTTTTAACAAGAATGAGGAGATGTAGTCCCTGCAGTCCCCGTCCTCGTAATTTAAGGAATGTGATTTACTTATTTGATTAACTAAATAAGAAATTAATCATTTTAATTTAACATATTAATTTTTTATTATACATATAGTGATTATTTAATTACTTATATCTAAAATGGGTAATAAATTTAAATTTAATATTAAATAAATTTAAATTAATATAAAACCACATTTTTGTACTAACTTAATAAGGAGTATTCTAATATTCTAAGTTTTCGATTTTTTCTTGGTATATTTTATGGTTTGTTTTGTTTGGACTTTGGTGGGAAATCTTTAAAAAATCTTAGAGTCACATATATTAGTTGTGGAAATTTATTAATATGAGTGCAACAAGGGTATTTGAAGATGTTGAATCCATTTATGCATTCCAGAACACAATTTAGACACTTCCAAATTTGGATTTAACCAAAAAAATTATTGGATTCCAACCAAAAACCATCGGAAAATCCAAAATGTAGAATAAATAGACTATGCCACTTAATAATAATATTGAAATCCATATTTATTGTAGTTTTCTCCCTTAGGATGTTTAGGTACACATTAAGGGCCACAAATTTCGAGGACTTACAACCAGTGGCATGAAGAGCATGTGGTTCACCTAAATGCACGCGAGTAAGTTGTTGGATTTCACCTCCAGTCAACCTAGGTTTGGATCCTTGGTTGTCAACAAAGACCCAGATATCAACCCAATAGAGTAGGGCTCAACCGGCAACACCTGCGACATAGATGCAGTCTCACCCAAGATATCTTATGGGGAACTGCCAGAACCAGGTTTCTACAGTTAGGTGGGGTTTTCTACTCTCGTAGTACCTTATCAAAACACTCGAACCAAGTCAGGGATTACACATCTTATCCCTTATCTATTCATTCAAGATACGAGTCTAATTACTAGTCAACACATATTATAATATTCAACATAAGAACCTTAGGACATATTCATTCAATAAGCAGTGCGACAGATACATATATAGGATTCTTCATAAATAGATGTGGTGCGACATATTCATATTTACTTATTCAGAACACACATACAATAGACATAAACACATTAATCAATGGCACACAGAGACAACGCTTAACGTGGAAACCCATTTGGGAAAAACCAAAAAGGCGCTCTTCATCTAGCATGAGAAATACATTAGCACCTTTTGTCTGGGCACGCAGCTTGCAGACTCTTCTCTAGGTATTCTTTACAATTCAGACAGACTTCTCTCCCCTCATGCTCTCTGGTTTTGGGTCTAGATACTTCCTCTCTTCTTCACTCCTTTGTCGATCCACACACATCCGGGATCGTTCCTCTAGCTAAAACAACTCTCCTCTTCTCTTCTCTACCTACACACTAGCTTAACCAACCAACCAACCAACTACTTAGCTAACAAAACAATCGATAGCCAACATTAGTCCCGCACACAACTTGGATTCACCCTTTTATAAGCTTCTACATGTCCTAATTAACTGACTCTTTTCTGTTAGCCAACAGACTGTCGATTCTATTCTCGTACATTCAATTACAACTGAAAATAGGCACTATCAACCCAAAATACAATTATGCTTTATTACCAAAAGCATGCTTTATTCTAACTAAATCCTTACCCACGATCAACTGAGATGTCCTTTTCAACTTCTCTTCTCTTTTTCTGTCACAGTTTCTTCTGTCACGACTACTCTCGTCGCCAATATTTCCATTATCGTTGCTTTTGTCGTAGCTTCTCTTCCATTGCAACTCTTCTTTTTTATCTTGTGACCAGATTTTTTATCTTCCCGAGCAGAATTTTGTTGAATTCTGCTTAACTTTTCCTAGGTCCAATAGACCCCCAACACTCACCTGTGGCTTTTCCTGAGGCACATTAGTCTGAAACCTCTATTGTTACAAATGTAGTTTTAAAATCATGAAATATTTTCACTATAAGTCTCCTCCCATACTTCCACTTCTGTCTTCTTCAAAATTCCACAAGTTCAAAACTAATGTGTTCCTTGAATTGTAAGTCCTGCTGACTCTAGTGCTTCTCGTACTTTTTGGTTTACAGGTTGAATGATACCTATAATTTTCTCTGCCTCTACTTGCAGTTCTGCAACCTTATCAGTCCTCTTTTCCTACTGTGTTTGCAGTGTTGTGACCTGCTTCTATAGTCTCTTCATGTTGGCACTTCGCCATTTTCTCTACTAATTTCAACTTATTAATCTCATTCTTTAGCTAGTTCACCTCTGTCTTAGCAGTGCGCAGCTGTTCTATGACTTTCTCTAACTCTCCATTGTCAATCAAAGCTTCCCACATCTGAGAAACTTGCTCGACTACTTTGGAACAAAGTGCCTCTGCCTCTTCTATTCTCTTCGCAACTTCTGGTGCTGCTTTTCTTCTCTCTTCCAATACTTCTAGATGTGTACTAGGTGTCACTTGTAATTCCAATTCCACGAATTTCTTGCGGAGGTTCTTTGCAATCTCTCCAAGTTGAAACACTTTGGATTCTACAAACATCTCATGGCTAATTCCTTCATCAGTAAAACTGTTGCAAGCAAGTGTTACGATTGTGCTAAGTCGGTGCTTGTTGTCCTCCCAGGTCTTAGCTTTTTGCTCAACTTCTTTGATTTTTTTCTACATCTTATGAAAAATATTGATTGATTCTCTAACCTCATTGACTAATGCGCCCTCTCTGACCTTCATTTCTTCCACTGCGGCATTCTAAATGGCATACACTTCATACATCAACATTATAGAGAAATTTATGGTGACACGGACCATGTTTTTGACCATGGAATTCAACTCTTCTATCCCCAAGTTGAGTGATTCAACCAACACTTGAGTCTTTATTAGTGGGATGGGTGTCGAAACGTCACTAGGTCGCTCCTCCGACGAGCCAGATAATTCCTACGACTAAGATAATTATGGTTTGTAGTCAACCACAATTTTTACTTCTTTCACTGCCTTACAGAGCGTTTGTAATAAATATGTGATATTATTGGTTGGTTGTGTTTGCTACTCATATATATTCTTGAGGATTTCATTGGCGACCTATTCCATTGTATCCGTCAAAAGTGTATAATAATTGTATCTGATTTGTCGCCTTTCCTCTTCTTATGATTCCTCGCAGACTTCTCTGTTTGCTTCCTCTTTTTCCTTACTATTGAGTCTCTTGGAGTCGTGTTTGAATCATTTTAAGGGTTTTATTCTAGGTTCTTTTCTGGGTTCTCCTCTAGTGGATTCTCTCCCTGGCTTCCATCCTTCTGTGTTAATGGCTCGTCCTGTCGTACCTCTTCATCTGTAGATAGATGGTCATCTGTGACATGAACTCTCCATTCTTCTGACCAATATTGAATAATGACATCAATTTTTGTAGCCGATAACTGATACTATGTCACAAGCCATTGGCACCGTGGGTCTTGTCACGACTAAAAAAAGATATGGTGGGACCCCACCAAAAATTTGATAATGTTTATGAGCCGCTTAACGGTCACCTTGGTAATTCTGGCCTGCTTTTTTACATGATGTCACAAGGCCTCTCCTTGTAAAAATAAATCTATATTGTTGTCTTTTTTCCTCTGCTTGAAATATTTGTCGAACCAGAGATTATGGTATCGAGCTCCTACATAAAACAAGCACATCCACCCCTTGGTAGTATGATGTTTCTTCCCATGCGATAAACGAAATCAAAATAAGTAGACATGGATAATGAAATGTGCTACCTTTCTCCTGTGCCTCCTCTACATCCGCTAAAAGTTCATTTAGCAGGTATTGTGACCAATTGAGTTGAACACATGATGCACATAACTCTGTTGTAGCAATTGTCCCTGCGATGCACTGGTTCGATCACATATTTCACAACAACTTGCTAGATAGAACTTTATCTGCGAACATAACAACATAGTCATTGATAGAGGCGATGGAAAAGCCTCTGGTTTCTCTAGTCAAGTCATACTTTTCTTTCACCTTATTTGTGAATAAAGTGTCCTCTTCTTTTCCAGCAAAAAATGGTGTCGGGTTGACGCCTGCAAGTGGGAGTTCCGTAATTGCTACTTTAAGCTCAACATCCACGTAAATATTTCATCCAAGCCATATAAATCTAGCATGGAATGGTGCCAACAATGGTTTAACACATGCATTCACCTCTACGTTGTAGCCAAAATGCGACATGTGCATCAGTGACAACAACCCAGGGGGTCTTCACTTAGTGAACCATGTCATAACTTCTTTGTTCATGGAATATTAAATAATACCCCTAATTTCACTAGATATTGATAATTACTTACAAAAATCATTTTTTAATCCCCCTTCCCAATACATATTTCCAATTAAAAACCCCTATTTTTACAATATATTCCTTATTTTTATTATAAACCCCTTTTTATACCCCCCGAATACCTATAAACCCCCCATACCCTATTTCCCACCCCCCAATACCTACAATATATTGACCTTATTTTTCACAACTAAAAACCCCCCTTTATGAATGAACGTGATAAGATATTGCTCAACAAGGTGAATCTGACGTGCAACAACCCAACCTTATCCAGTCCTCTTGCCCATTCCATTGGAACTAAGTGGGTAGGGCATCCTTTGTCTCACAGACATCAACAATGTATTTGTCTATTGTGAACTCTGGAAGTTTTCATAGGTCATGGTCGATAAAGGCCTTCTTCTTTAGATTTGGGAGTTTGTTCGTTGTTATTTGGAATCCTTTTGGTATGGTTGGTGCTACCAGTGGGTACCTTGTATTCTTGGTGATTCGAATCTTAGGTGCATCAACTGGTCTAAGCGGAACATATTTTGGAAGCATGCTCGCAGAGCCTGGTTCTTTAAATTCTGGTGGTGGTGGTGCTGCTTTCTTATGATTACTAGATCGTTTCCTCTTCAACATGCCAGGTCGGTCTGGTTGTAACCTCACTTCAGGGATGAATGATATCTGTTCAGCTTCTTCTGCAACCATGGCCCGTAGTGGAACAAATGTGGTAGTGTCTTCCATAATGGGCATCGTTGAAGGTCTCTCGACGCTAGATTCTGGAACATTGCTTGTACTAGAGATAGAGATGACCATACTTAGCGAAAATTCTCCTTGGCTCTTATAGTTGTATACACAACATCTTAGTTTACTCATTCGAGTGCAAGCATAATGAATAAAACTTTGGTGCTAAGATGATATGCATCCACCCGTTCAACCAGTCTTTCCTTTGCATGAGAGAGCAATAAATTGGAAAGGTGGCAGCGTTTTCCATCACATGGGGAAATTGTTCGAATAGTTACAAGGAAACCACCACTCAACCGTCACTTTTCCTATCACTTCAGTGGTAGTTATTATGCAATAATGATAGAAGTGGCCAAAAAGTATGCCACCGAAATATCCTGCTTCCTTAATTCAACTACTATCAACTGTCTTTTTGCGACCAAATTTCCTTATGCGACAGCTCATTTCTTCCTGCAATAGGTATTTATCCTTGGACACATTTCTTTCCTTGCGATAGAAAAATCATGCGTGCCACAATTTTTCTTCTGCGACAAACAGATAGTTTGTGAACACTTTTTTTTTTTCCTTGAGAGACGCATTGTTTGCGACACAAAATAGAAACACTCATAAATATGCATTTTATTTATTTTATTTAATTTTTAATTTTTAATTTTATTTATTTGTTTGTTTATTTTTAATCGACCAATAAGGCTTTAGCTGACTTCCATTCACCAGTCCTTTGGAAGTTGTTCCATCTAATTTCTCCAGTTTTACTACGCCTCCTTCAAGGATTTGAATGACAACATAAGGCCCCAACCAATGTGTTTTCAGGTTGCTAGGATTCTTTACGAATTTAATATCATAAAGAAGGATAAGTCCTCCAGCCTGAAATTGCTTATATTTAATGTGTTGTCCATGCCATACTTTCTGTCATTCCTTCTCAACATTTTGGTGATAATCTATGACAAAACGTTCTTCCTCCAACTACACAAGCTGCAACAAATTTCTTCGATTGAACCACTATCAGTCATTTAAGAAATTGCATAAATCCTTAAATTGGGTACAATGCATTCCATCGGCATAACAACCTCTTGTCCATACACTAGTTGGAATGGAGTTCAACATCTCAGCTTCTTACAGGTCGTGCAATATGCCCATAGTACTGCATAAATTTTTGGGTCCCAGTCATATCTTTGAACGTTGCAAATCTTTGTCAATGTGTTCTCCAGGATCTTATTGAATGCTTCGACAACAGCATTTGCTTGTGGGTGATATGGTGTTGTCTTCCTATGTTGGATATGGAATTCTTTAGTTGATTATTCTACCAACTGATTGACAAAGTGTGTGCCCTGATCACTTATCAAAATCTTTGGGTATCTGAATCTAGTCACAACATTGTCGAACAAAAAATTGGTAGCTGTTACAATAGTACAATCCTTTACTAGCATTGCTTTGACCCATCTAGTTAGGTAATCCGTCACAGTAATAATATATCTTGCACCTATTGACATTCTTGATGGGTTAATAGGTTCGACAAAATAAAAAACACATTTTTCAAATGCTTGAAAATTTATTTGAGACATTAATGAAATTTGATCTCGTCGCAATGACTTTCCAGTTCTCTGATAGATATTACAGTTGCAACAATATTCTCTAGCATCTGCATTCTCTAGCATCTGCATGCAAAGTGGGCCACCACAATCCTGCTTGCAATATCTTGCGCATTGTATATTTTCCAGCATAATGGCCTCCTGTGACAGCAACATGTGCTTCATGCAATATCATTGGTTGGTCATGTTTCAATACACAGTGACGAATAATTTCATCAGGTCCCATTTTATATAGTTGTCCAACTATCAATTTGAAATATGTAGCTCGCACCCCTAATTGTTTTTTCTGCACAATACTAAATCCTTCTGGTTCATATCCCGTACTCAAGAAAAGAATAATATCTTTGTAATGATCATCAAACATCTTGATCACAAATAATTGTGCATTAGGAATACTACCATCAAGGTTCACAGGTTCTTCTCCACTTTCAAGCCTCAATAGGTGGTCTGGTCATGAGTTTAGTCGGTCTGGCTTAACAATAACTTCAAAATCAAATTCTTGGAAAAGGAGGAGCCACTGACAAATCTTCCCCCCCAACACTAGCTTTTTCACCAAGTATTTCAACGTTGAATGGTCTGTGAACATCTTGAAATGTCCACCTAACTAATAGTGTCAAAATTTCTGTAGTGTATACACCATAGCTAAGGATTCTCTTTTAGTCGTAGTGTAATTCTTCTCTGTTGTTGACAATTTTTTGCTAGCGAAGGCAATAGGATGATTAATCGATCCTTCACTAGGTTGTTAAAGTACAATGTTGACTGCGACAGACGACACATCGACATGTACGTGAAATTCCTAGTATGGGTGTTGTGACCATCTTGTTCTTTTTCTTGGCATTTTCCTATCCACTAGAGCTTAATATCCCTTTCATCTCTGAAATTTTTGTAGGGAATAGATCTTGGAATTCATGCAGTAGGTATGTGATCTTCCCAAGAGTTTCATCATCCAAATAATCTCCAATATTGGTGAACATTGGACTCTCTGTAGATCCAACGTCTTGGTTTTTAATGGATTTAGGAACTGGTTCCCTTAAATACCAAATCCATCCACCGCACAAGTACCTTCAGAATATTAGATGTTTGTGTTTCGCTGGTCATCATCATCAGGTTCACTCATCACATTATATCACTCGATCCAATGTTGGATTGTCGTGGTGCTCTGATTAAAGTTTGACATCGACATAGGAATATCTTCAAATATCTTCGTCTTGATCACTTGCAACACAACATTAATCGAAGGATGATCATCGAAAAAATTGAATGTGTGTGTAAAGCTATCATCTAGTTCATCCCATCCAAGAGTCCCTCGTTGCAACTTAACAAATGTGTACTAGTGCCTTGGTATCCTATACAATGTATGCACAAAATGATGAACCCATTCATGTCGCGAGCATGCCTCCCATGTCGCACAACAATATTCAATGTGCTCAATAGGATTAGTCAATGTTGTGTACTTCTGACCAGTATAATTGATCTTCTATTCAAATCGTATCTTCATAAATTTCTGGAATTGAGGCCAGCCCGAGATAGATTGTTTATGTGAGACCCACCATTTTGCAAGTGTAGCTTTCAAAGAAAAGTCCAAAGTGGAAAAGCACTGATGTTCTGTAACTTTTTCTTCAAATTATGTTAGAAAATATGCTAGGTTAGGTAAGGCTACATATGTGGATAGCTCACTTTACTCGCTACCTACTCATCGCACATATTGTGTAAATCTTGTGCACCATCCGATTGATACTTCATGCAATCAGTTATGCCAGTTTTCCAAAGCTTCTCCAAAATTTGATGTACAAGAACTAACACTGCACCAACTAAGCTTTGCGTCGGTTGTTGGATTTACATAATCATACCTTGTAGAAGTAATGTTATAAATATGGTCTAGATAATCTTCTTGTCCCTCACTATTCACTTTCTCTACATATCTTTGTTCTTCCTACGGATCAATTGGTGCGACCACCCTTAGTTCTAAATCTTCAAATATTAATATTCTTTCTTAAAATTTATAATTGTTTGATTACGAATCTCCCAGTCAGTCCCTAGAAGTGCGGGATACAGATTTGTATCATCCACGATGTCAATCACTTCAAAGTTGGCATAGGTTTTAATGCCTTCTATCTCCACAGGAACTTGAGTAAATCAACCAATAGGTATAAATTTCAACTGATTTGCTAATCAAAGCTGGACAAGAGACCATACAATCCTCGGATTTCCCATGATCTCCCATGTTTGTCTAGTCAGGATGTTGACACCGGATCCCAATCCTAGAATAATATAATCCATATCATAATCTCCTATTTGTGTAGTCATCCTTAGTTTGTGTCCAGTCTTCATTCTTTTCTCGATATGATTAACCTTTTTTCTGTCGCACCTCTTCTTGGGGTTCTTCTATCAAATCTATCAATTCTGTGACAACATCTTTATCTTATATGAGCATTAAGCAACTTTTAAATAATTCTTTTAGTTTACAAACCTTTCATGTTGGTTGCTTTCGGAGTAGCTGGTCAAATCTCCTAGGCATCTCCAATATTGGTCTTCCGGAAGTTGATTCTTCATTTCAGTTGACGAATTGTTATTGCGCACCCAAGAATACTTCCTTTTGTTTTTGGACATTGAATGGTGCTTTCTTTTGTGTTGTTGATCGCACCTGTGGTTTTCCATGTAGTGCTTCTTGATCCACTTTGTCACAACACCTCCACTTGTTATGACACCAATATGTGGTTCCCTTGGTTCAACAAAAATCTTCTGGATATTCTGATTGGGGTTCATATTGGGATTTTGCGATGGATTCAGATTTCCCACATTATTATCCTGCCACTTTGCAATCAACTATGGACATTTCTTTACAATATGATCAAAAGCTTTGCAATATGAGAATATCGTAGTAGGACTCGTACAGTCCTTGGAAAAATTTCCAAGCTACCCACAATTATAACATATAATTTGGCCTCTTCCATGACCAAATCCTCCTCCTTGTCCTTGGCCTCCAAAATTTAAACCCCCTATGAGTTGAGGGTATTGTTGTTGCAGATACTAATTTTGAGGGTATTGGTTCTGCGGATATTGAACCCGATTCCACTCAGCCTGCAATTGTTTGTAATTATTCATTAAATAGGTATCAATTATTTTCTCCTACAACAATTGATATGCTTTGTAGTCTTTCTCATCATGGCCTACTAATCAATCAAACTTGCAATATAAACTGGTCGATGCAATTACAATATTTTGTAAGTACAAACACTCTTATGACCGATGGCCTCTAGTTTGGCATATTCTACACCAAGGATTCCCTTGGGTACTGATCAGTCTTGGTGCTCTTGATGCGACATAATTCATATATGATAGCTGCGATTGGATTTGCATCACTCCAGCACCAGTTTCTCCAACATGTGAGGATTCCAATTTCATAGCCAATTCTAGGGCCTCGGTCTGCGACACAATCTTTTTCTACATCAAGGGAATCCAGATGTGTGGTAACAATGCTGCAATAAACCATTCGTTGTGTTGAACATTCGACATCTGGAAACTTAAGTTGGCCATTAGTATATTAAATTTGTGGTCGAAGTCCCAAACAAATTCCATAGGAAACTGCTTAATTTATTTAATCTCTGTAATGCACTGCGACTCAGATTTGGGATTTCTGAATTCATCTATTAGTCCTTCTCGGATTTGATCTAATGTTTTCTATGGGACTCATGTCAGAACCATAGAGAATTTCATGTACCAATCCAATGCTCTACCACTAAGGGTTGTGTTCACTTGATACTTCTTGATGGCTTCATCTTAGACCCGTCGCATGGTCCACACAACTTCATATAGAAACCAATGTTGCGTAGGATCTTCTAACCCATTTCCATTAAAGATTGGAAACTTAATATCATTCCCAACCATTATATTAGTTCTTGGCATTTCTTTTCTAGTGGGAATCCTTTGTCTGCTATTCCCATGACTACTTCTACTTTGATTAAAAAACCACTAGGATATGAGTTTCTAGATATTACCTGTGTATGTACTCGGGGTAGTGGGTATGGTGTACTCGTATTATGGATCTGAAGCTTCTTCTTCCTCCTCTTTTTCAGGTATAGGCTGGTATTCCTCTGCCTCATCGTAAGAAAATTTGTCAAAGTGCGGCGCCAAATCATAGTCCTATCCTCGGTCATGATTCAACTTCCTCTTCTAGTTGCAGTCCTTCTCCTCTTTCCCGACCAAATTATTCTTCCACTTCTTAGACGTCCACTTTCTAGTTCAGTCTCACTATCACCTGGAAACATCTTAGCTTACTTTGCTCCATTTTTCTCAAACTTCTCTTATGACATATCCCAGGTCTCTATGCACAAATCCTTATTTGTCGGACTCCATTCTTAATATCCCTTTCTTGTATACAAGCATCTTGATCCAAATCTTCAAATACTTCAAATAATGAACTCTAGGTCCTTGGAAACAATATCTTTCCACCTCACTATATGATTTTACTGCGCCGATAACAATTTAGTGATGTACCATTCCAAAATAGTGTCAACCCAGAATTCAACCGCCTTAGATATGGGGTTACTAATACTTTTCAGTTGCTGAATCAACTGAGGGATCCAATCTATCAGTTCTCCCCCTTGAAATTTTCTCTGTTGGGTTGCTAACCTCAACAACCACTCATACAACAAAACAAGAAATTCACAAAATAAAATATCATGAATATTTGTATGGAGGTATCTCTCCAACCACTCGGTCGGATTCAATTGAGATCCTTCACTTTCTTTCCATGCAAATTCTAGTGCATTAAAATCTACCCAATCTTGAATTTCTGGCTTCATTGAGTGCCACAACATATCCCTACTAAAATGATTTATGATCCTCGAAACAAAACCATTTGTTGCATTTCACCTCCGTTCGACCAAGTTCAGATCCTTGGTTGTCAACAAAGACTCAGATATCGACCTGATAGAGTAGAGCTCAATTGGTAGCACCTGTGACGCATATGCATTCCACTCGATATATGTTATGGGGAACTTCCATAACTAGGTTTCTGTAGTTAGGTGGGGTTTTCTACCCTCGCAGAAGTTTGTCACAAAACTCCACCGAAGCTAGGGATTATACTTCTTATCCCTTGTCTATTCACTCAAGATACCAGTCTAATTACCAATTGACACATATTATAATAATCAACATAACAACCTTAGCACATGTTCATTCAATAAGCAATGCGACGCATACATATATGGAATTCTTCATAAACAGATGCAATGTGACATATTCATATTTATTTATTCACAACATACATACAATAGACATAAACACATTAATCAATGACACATATTGACAAAGGTTAACGTGGAAACCCATCTGGGAAAAACCACAAAGGTGCTTTTCATCTAGCATGAGAAATACGTTAGCACCTTTTTTTTGCGCACTTGGCTTGCATAATATTCTCTAGGTATTATTTACATACTTCCCTCCCCTCATGCTCTATGCTTTTGGGTCTAAATACTTCCTCTATTCTTCACTCCTTTGTTGATCCGCACACAGCCTGTATCGTTCATCTAGATAAAACATCTCTCCTCTTCTCTTCTCTACCTACACAGTAGCTTAACTAACCAACCGACTACTTAGCTAACAAAACAATCGATAACCAAATTCAGTCTCACACACATCTTGGGTTCACCTTTTATAAGCTTCTAACTGTCCTAATCAACCGACTCTTTTCTATTAGCCGATAGTGTTATACCATGAAATGGCACTTCTCTGTCCAAGTAATGATGCCACATAGGTGAGTACACATAAGGGCATATGGATTGAAGTGGCCTTAACCTTATATATGAATGTGATCCTTGATACATACTCACTGCTTCAACATGACTCCTTTTTGAAGATGAACTTACCTTGCACTCATAGGTTCTCTTATAGCAACTTGCGTGTTACTTGTGGGTTCTCTTATAAAAACTCGTGTGTTACTCGTGGGTCACTACATGTGTAACCCGCATGTTATATCCAAAAAGTTGTAATCATGACTTTCCTTCATGAAAATGACGAGCCACTTGCAAGTTGCTCCACATAAACCGACAGGTTTCATTAAGATGAGTTTACAAATAAAAACATGATTAGGTCAAGGCAGTTGGGCTCGCATTGGTAACCTCCCCAACTTCCCTAACCATCCCAAGCCTCTAATTCCTTCTCTCCAAACAAGTATAAAAGGAGGGGGAGGGTAGAGGATGGGAGGGAATTTGGAGCAAGGTTATGCTGGAGGATTCTCCTGGAGAGAGGAGCAAGGAGGACTCAGGTATTGGTGCAAAAGAATCTTGTCTCAAACATGGTTTTGTAATGTTTCTTGAACTTCATCAATAAAGAGTGTTTTCCTTCCATTATTGTCTTGATGCAATTCTTTTATTGTTATGATTTATGATCTATGTTGTTATTTTTCTTCAAATGCAATTGATATATGTTCATGTCTCTTTTATATAAAAATAGAAGATACTGTGAGGAAATATAAATATTTGTTGTAGGTGTTGAAGATCAGAAGGCTTGGAGCATTGGAGAGGAAGAGTTGAAGTTTGGATCAGCAACCCGGTACACGGTACATATCTTTTTTATCTCATATTCTCTGTTATATGTTTCTAAACCCTAGTTGTATACAAGGCACAACTACAGTATGTTGGTGACCCTTTAACCAAAGTCATAAGGTAGATATTCCCTAGCAAAATAACTGGCGACTCCGCTGCGGAGTGTAGGCTTGTTTTGGGGTGTCTTCAAATGAGTTATTTCCAGTTTTTGTTCTTTTTGTTTATGTTTGTGGATTTCGATTGTTGATTTTCAGTCAATTCTTGTTTGTTATTTAGGGTTCCTGGCCTTTTTATTTTTATTTTTGAAAAATTTAGGAACCACTCGCGGGTTTCCTATAATTACATTCATGATTTACTTGTGAACTAACGGAATTCCTTAAGTACAATCGTGAGTGACTCGCGGTTCTGCCAAAGCATAATCACGTGTTCCTGTAGATGGGCATGCAAAGCTCTAGGGTTTTCTTTCTTGAAGCATTTTTTTGATATCCCATTTGCTTTTGGGACTATTTCATGAGTGTCCATTGGTCTGTTATTTGTTACAAGTCTTTTTTAAGTTTTCTTTTATAAGATTTCTTTTGGGTAGGTTAGGTTGAATGTATGTGTAAGACTCCTTTTAGGTATTCCCTCTTGGCATCCTTGGTTGGAGTGTGAGTAGTCTCTGAGTGTTTGACCTCTATCAATACTTGTGTCTTCTCATGTGTGTATGATTGCTTCAATTAGTCATCTCGACCTTTAGTTCTTCCATTTTCTTGGTATACTTCACTTTTCTTAAGTTTGTAGTTCATTCCAAGTGGTTTTTAGTTCAACTTTGCAGAGCTTTTAGAGTTTGTGATTGTGATATCTGAATCTTTGAGTCTTATTTTTACATGTGTTCATATTTCTGACTTACTTAGGTGCATTAAGTTGTATTTGGCATCTTGATTTTTTGAAAAAGAAAACAAAAACAAAGCATTTTATTGCATTGATAGTCTTAGATAGGCACATTGTAAATTTGTTTTTGTTTTTTTTTAAACGAAAAGTAAAAAGGTCTTTTGTTTTTTTAAAGTTCATTAGGTAAATTTCATTTAATGTTTTAAAAAATAGAAAAATGAATTTGAATAGCAATTGTAATTTGAAAATTTTACATTATTTACGCTTTTGCTTTCAGTTGAGTCATAACATCACAAGTTTCATTTCCACTACCCTGATTAAAAACAATCCTAAAAAGAATGCTTATTAATTAAAATTAACTAGTAACATTTTATTTCTAGGGACTACACCAACTAGCTTAGGCTCGTATCTTGGAATAGGTCATCTATAACTATCCAATATTGTTTAAAACTCATACCTAGTGACTCATCTCTTAAAAAATCCAAGTTTACGGAAGATCGACCAAAAACATCCTCTAACACGAGAGTTAAGCATGAGGTTGTGTGAGGACTTACTTGCGTAGATACACCTCCAATACTTTGTTCAAGCATACACTCGGACTATTGTGCGTTCGAGGATTCATCTAGTACCACCTCTTGGCCCCATGCGGTATCGGTACTATTTGGATTTCAGGTTTTACTACCCTGTCCATGCACACCAGTCAGACTTGCGACAGTTCTGCTGGAATATTTTTGTAGGATTGGTAACCTTAGTATCTTGACTTATGGATCTTTCACAGATGACGGTGGAAGGTTATTTCCACTGTACCTAGAGAATACTTGGGAGGAAACCACAAACAACAATTTGGGAGGGAGGTTAGTGATTCAAACACTTGCACCCAAAAAAATTGTCATGAGACCCCAGGTAACTGTTCTTTGATCCTCACTGGTTTGTTCTGGGCCCTAATCATCCCAGATACTCCTTTGGAAGGTGTATCTTTTACCTGCCTTGGTTTGTGATACTTAGGAAATTTTTAGTGGTGTGCTCTTTGGACTGCTTGTGATATGTTCTAACATATAGGTGTGTGTAATTAAAAATATTTATCTGTGGAGGATCAATCTCCTCGTAGGTATCAAAGGTTGCAAAAAATTCCTCCACTTTTAACGGTGGAGTCTCCACCACTACCTCAAAGGCGAAGACTAGACACAAACAGTTCTTTCGAATCAACTGGTGTTAGCGAAAGTCTAGGTGAAATTGAACTTAGATACACTTAGACAGATCCCTTTTCAGTAGAAATAAATGATTTACAAGCTGAAGAGTTTGAAAGGAACTACAACTCACCTCTTACAGACCTAAGAGATACTTTTTTAGTACAAGTTCGTCCGTTCGGTCCACCTGGAATTGGTGTTCCTTTGAGTTTTGTCATGTCTAGTCTAGGAGAAGTTTTGGGGGATATGTCCACCCCCACTTCAGACATGGTATCTAGTGGAGTCTCTCCTTCACTTGTGAGTGCACCATGAACAAATTTATCTACCGCACCAGTGGTGTCTTTAAACTTTAGCTCATCGACCCTAGTGTCTTTGAGTGCTCGAGTGGCTAATCCCTCGACACCTTCAAACACTACTGGTCCATATAGTATGGTTGTAACCTTTACATCTTCTCTTTTGTTTCAAAACACTCAAAGTGTTCCTAGAGGTTCCAATTCCTTTTTCTAGGGTTTTGCACAGTTTGGAGGGCACATTCCTCCATCCTCACCTTATGTAGGCCCTACACCTACCTATGCAATTGTGTCATCCGGAAGGAAGAACCCTTTTCAAGTTCCAACTTACAAAATTCTATTCACGTTTTGGCTGCACCACTTGGAAGCTCTCCTTTCTCACTTTTCAGTGGGGGAATTACAAATCTCGTATCGATGAGTCCAGCTTCGGCTGGAATCAATCGAACACAGTATAACACACCTCAACTAAAAAATCCTTTGGAATTTGGATGGAACCCTTTTCAAAACATTGCTACTTCTTCAAAGCCGATGACTGGGGGAAACCCCAACCAATATTTTGGTAATACTAGTACGGGAACATTCTCACACCAAACTCCTCAATATCAATCCACGACTAGGCCTAGATTACCTTTTCCAACAACGTTAAACTTTCTAGAACTTTCAAAACTTATGAACGACCCTGTGCGTCACAATCCGACTTGGCCACCAGTTCCTATCAAACTACCTTCTGACATTCCCAAGTTCGAAGGAAAAAATGGATATGATCCGAGTGACCATGTCACGGTGTTTCACTTGTGGTATTCCTCTAACTTGTTGAATGGTGATTCGATTCAGTTGAGGATTTTTCAAAGAAATGTGACTAGTGTTACGGCTAAATGGTATATTGAACTTCTGTTTGCTTCCTATGACAATTTTCTTGATCTTGCGATTGTTTTTTCTGAACCACTTCCAACTTCTTGTCCGGTATGATTCCGGTGCAGACCTTTTATTGAATTTTCAAAAAAATAAGGCCACCCACATCTCTGACCATATTCAAGAGTGGAGAAGAAGAAAGAGACTCATTAAAGCTAATATTCCTCCCGAATTTATTTTGGAATGGTTCTTGAAATATCTGTTGCCATAAATTTCAACAGATGTTTCAACTTTGGGAGAGACCTCGGAGGAGGAAGCCATACTCAAGGCCCATAAAGTGGACTTGATCTATTCCCAGTTTGGGATTCTCTATGATATTATTCTTCAGGAACCAAGGTCCAATACAGACTTTGCAAAACTGAATCCTGGACCACATGTCGATGGAGTGGTAGGTTTAGTTGAGTCATCAATTGTAGAATCACCGGAGAAACATATACATGAATTTTCAGTGAAACAATCTATAGTGGAGGCACCCGAGGATGCCACTCCCTCACCGTAGAATGGGAATGTTTATACTACACAATCCACCTAGAAGGGCACTAAGCAGCCCGATGGGAAGAAAAATAAGGGTAAAAAGGGTGAGGGAGGTCAGAATAAACAAAAACCCACAAATAGTGGTGATGGGGCGAAAAATAAAAGAAGAAAGTCATGTTTTCTTGCAAGCCTTTCTAGGAAGATCATTCGACTTACCAGTGTCCCCTAATGGATCAAGCTTAGAATTTGTTGAAACAAAAACAACATGTCGTCCTGAAGGACTCATTCCCGCAAGGACACAATGCAACTTCTAGTGATCCAAAGAACGCTGGGGACACGTAGAATTCTCCCTCTGTTGACCAGTCATATATCAAATCGGTCCAATCTCATACCTTATTGCATACTAGGGCCCATAACTATGTATCTGAGGCTCCACATAAATACAAACAGACTACCGAAACATCATCCCCAATTTCAATCGACAAATCGAATGATACTATGCTGAAGATACCGAAAGATGTTTTCAAAAAGACATTTCACAATTCGAACACAAGGGTCATTTCCAACTACTCATTTGTGGAGGACCTGGCCCAAAATCCTTGTGCTATGGAAACCTAAGAAGTGCTACAAAGTTTTCCTTTGCAGTGTGATTCACTTTTGGTGGCTATCGGTAGTATGGAGTCTGCGATCCTCATGGATAATCTTAATAATTTATATGATGTTAAACCCTGCTTACCTTACCATGTGGCCTTTTCGATTGATGTAGTCCATGGTGGAAAAACCACTGGACCAACAGTAATAGATGAAGGTGCATCCACATGCGTAATGCCTATTTCATGTTGGAAATCTTTGGGATCCCCTGAGCTAGTTCCATGTAAGACTATGTTGACTACTATTGACAGAAGATCTTTCCGCCCGCACTGTATCATTCCATCTTTTGATCTAAAACTGGTATGGAAAATGGTCTCTATAGAAATTGAAGTTCTTGATGCCCCTTTAGATTATAACTTACTCTTGGGGAGGAGTTGGACCTATGCTATGTGCGCTATTCTGCCGTCTTTTTTTTGAGTCCTCGTGTTTCCGCATGAAATAAATTTGGTGATTGTTGATCAACTGTTATATAAGCGGAAGGGTCATATGGAGACTTCAGAGTCTAAGATACCTTTGATTGATCAATCACTCCCAACGAATGAGAGTTTAGGAGTTGGGAATTACACGTCATTAATGGGAACTTTTTATATGCCCGCTCCTATATTAAACTACCTAGGAATGACTAGTGTAGGGAAGAACAAATGTACAGTTGTAGATAGAACTGACCCGTGGGTTCACCCTTCACAAGATGAGGCTAAAGTGCCATTATCAGCAGTGGAAGTATCCTTTCAAGATATATTTGATTCTACTGTTGATTCCATCTCGACTCCTCCCATCTTAGAAGAGTAATATGAAGCTTATTTTCCCGCATGGGAAGAGAAATTGACCTATTCGTATGACTGCTTATATATGGTTTTACCATATGATGAAGCCATTATGGAGGCTGTGATAGGACCCAAGAAACTTTGTGAAGACTTACATCACAAGTCCAACTTGCTACCGGATTTGAGCAGGATAGAAAATTTTGAGTTCCATGTGAGACTAGCTGAAGGTATTGATCAACTTGTGAACCCATTGCCTAAGGAGGGAGTGTTTTGTGAGGGGAATATGGCAAACATTTCCGCCACCATACCGATCAATGTCTCTACCAAAAATGATGTTGTGGATAATGTTGATATTGGAGAGAACTCTTCACCCAAATAAATTGTCAATTATATTACCTTATTTAAGGAGTTTCGCGATGTCTTTACCTGGTATTACGAGGAGATGTCAGGAATTTACCCATCCATTGTAAAGCATGGGATTAGAATATACCCTAATGTTAAAACTATTCGACAAAAGTTTCAACCTATGAATATGCATAAAGTGACAATCGTCAAGGATGAAGTAGAAAACTGTTGAAGGCTGGTTTCATATGCCCTATCTCTCTCACAGAATGGGTATCCAACCCTGTTACGGTCGATACGAAAAAAGGGACCATACAAGTTTGTACCCATTTTATGGATTTCAATAAGGCATGCCTTAAGGATAACTATCCCACACCATTTATAAATCATATTATTGATGCATGCGCAGGTAGTGAAGTTTTTTCATTTATGGATGCATTCTCGGGATATAACCAGATTCAAATTAAACCCGAGGACCAACATAGAGTTTCCTTTATCTTCCCCTAGGGTACATTCACGTACAAGAAAATGTCATTTGGTTTGAATAATGTCGGGGAAACCTTTCAACGAGCTATGAATTTCATGTTTCACAATAACATTGTCGAGCCCTACCTAGATGATCTTCTGACTCATTCTCATAAAAGAAAAGATCATCCTAATCATCTTCGTTTAGGTTTTGAAAGATGCAGGCACTATAACATCCTCTTAAATCCCCATAAGTGTGTCTTATGTGTCGAATCGGGCCGGCTTCTAGGTTTCATAGTCTCTAACAAAGGTATAAGGTTCGATCCATTGAAATTCGAGGCGATTGTCAATCTGCCTCCTCCTTGAACCATTAGACAACTACAAAGTCTACAAGGGATGTCAAACTTTCTTAGATGGTTTATTGTGAATTATTCCAAGATAACAAAAAGTTTCATGCGATTTCTCAAGAAAGAAACCCCATTTCTATGGGATGAAGCCACACAACAATCATTCGAGGCATTAAAGAAAGCACTATTATCGGCTCCTCTTTTGCGTCCGCCATATTACATGAAGGACTTTCTATTGTATATGGCTGCATCTGATTCTAAAATTGGTGTAGTGCCAGTTTAGGAGGATGACAAGCTCCATGAGCATGTCATTTATTATCTTAGTTGTGCTTTGGATGGTCCTGAGCTTAGATATTCACATGTAGAGAAACTGAATTTGGCGGCGGTCTATGCTGTCCAGAGGTTGCGACATTACCTTTTGTTGAGGACAACTATTGTAGTTGCGGATGTGAATCCATTTCAATATGTCTTATCCCGATGCATAATCGAGGGAAAATTTAATAGTGGATTGTCAAGCTCGAAGAGTTTTCCCTAGATTTTCAGTCCACTAAGTAAAAAAAGTCCCTAGTGTTCACGGAACTTATCTCAGAGTTCTCGAGTGATGAGAGCTTAGTGATAGAAGATGAACCATTTCCTGATTAGCACATATTATTAATATCAACCTCTGACCCTTGGTATGGAGATATCTTAGTATATCTTCAAACTTTGAAGTGTCCCACGACCTTCTCATAGGAAGATCGACACAAGTTAAGGTTAAACACTAAAAACTACCTCATCATAGGATATACATTATATAGACAAGGGGTAGATTCCATATTATGTCGATGCCTCACCCGCAAGGAGGATGATTTTTGAATGTAGTTTTCATTGATGTCAAAGGAGTTCAATAATGAAAAAGGAATAACCAAGGACATGTGGCAGAGAAAACTCAATGTAAGACAAAGGAATTAAAAAGGAAGTGATGACATGGTATGCACGATGATGTGTCATGCGTGATGAGGCTGGAAAGACACATGATTGTGTTCTGATGCTATCATGAAGTCAGTGTTGCAATCTGACATCATTTTGGAAAAGTATGTCAATTTTGTGAAACTTTGGAAATTGACTTAGTATGGAAATATTAGTCAAAACTTCCCTAAGGAAATACTCGCCATAATTCATACGTTAAGGAAAATTCCCGCCCCATCCTGTCAGGCTATAATATGTAGAAGTGGTTATTTGACCATGGTCTCATTTCAAATCAAATAGTAAATTAGATAAATTCGGACAGTCCAAATCAAAGGAAAGAAGATAGATCGATGATGGGGAAAGGATCCACAAAAGTAAATGTGTGCAGAAGATAGCATTCCAGAGCACCAAAGTGAAGTTCCGTGTTTGATAGCTGATCAACATACGAGGAGGATTATGCAAGTGATTGACAGTTAATAGGAGTTGAAAAAAGAGATTTGCGAGAGGATATTACAGAGGCCCATTTTGAAAAAAGTTGAAAGGCAACCCCCAAACTGCAATCCGCAACTACGGAAGGAAGGAGTTTCCACAGATTGCGGAAAGGATGATTGTGGAAAGATCATTGCGGAAAGGGTAAATGTAGAATTCTAGTTCTAAAAAGTTGAAAGGCAACCTCGCAACCCGCAGCCCGTAATTGAGGAAGGAAGGAGTTACAATATATTTCGGAAAGGACGATTGCAGAAAGATCGTTATGGAAAGGGTAAATGCAGAAGCCTCATTTGAAAAAGTTGAAAGGCAGGCTCGAAACACGCAACCCGCAATTTCTGAAGGAAGGAGTTCCCCCATATTGCAGAAGGTTAATTGCGAAAAGATAGTTTGCAGAAAGATAAATGAGGAAAGGTCGTTGTAGAAAGGTAATTGCGAAAGCGGAAAGATAGTTGCTGAAAGAAAATTGCGGAAGGATTTCTGTTGCATAAAGGTCATTGCGAAAGGATTTTTGTTCGACGTTGCAAAATAGTGCAAGAAATTTCTGAAGAGTCATGATGAAGATACGTGACTGTTAGATGAGAATATTAATTCTTAAGTATATTTTATTAATCATAAACAGAGTTATGATTAATACGAAGCGACGTGATTGTATTATTTAAAGCAGAAGAAAAATTAATAAACAAAGTTAAAATAAATAGGGCATGATTGATAGATTAAAGTATAGTAAATGAAGAGGCACGTTTTATGAAGGGATGTGTTTGATGCTGAAGAGACATGAATATTGGATGAATGTTGTTACTAATAAAAGAATATAAAAATAGATTCCTGAATTGGAAGTTATTTGTATTGGCAGTCCAGATCCATGTAGTAGTAGCAAAAGACAAAGACCAAGGAAGTGATGAGAAACTAGTGACAAAATTGAAGACATAAGAAGATTTGGAAGTTTGATAAAAACATATTAGGGTGGAAGGGTGGTGCTAGGGAAGGATACATTCCTGTAAGTGGGTTTTAGTCTCCTTCTAGTAGTTGCTGGTAAATGGGGTTTCGAAGGATCCTTTTAGTAGTAGCTGATAAACCAGGGGGTTGTATCCTCCTTCTAGTAGTAGCTAGTAAAAAGGGTGTTGTAGCATCCTTGTATGTTGTAGTAGGCACAAAGAAGGGTCTTGTAGCATCCTTTAGTTGTAGATGAGAAACTTGGGGATTCAAGTCTCCAGCAAGTTGTAGCTTGCAAAAACAATTGTAAATATAATTTTGCAGTTATAGAAAGTGTTTGTGGTTTTCCCAATTGGGCTTCCACGATAAAAGTTGTGTTCCTTGTATCTTGTTGATCATGTGTGTTAATGAATAAGTTAAAAAGTGGTTTTAATTGTTAAAAGTTATCAATACTGATTCACCCCCCCTCTCAGTATTGTCTATTATCCCAACAATTGGTATCAGAGCATGATCCTTCACTATAGTCTAAACCAATGGAAGGAAGATCCTATTGAAAACCACTATGTATCAATAGGAAGGGATTGCCTCCAACAAAGCTCCAGTACTTAATAAATAAGGATATGCATTATGGAGCATAAGAATGAGAGTGTATTTACATTCATTAGGATATGGAATATGGAATTAAGTAATCTCTAATTACGTCCCACCAAAAAAAAAAAGGACTACATCTCAGAAAGAATCCAAGAAAAATAACTCAAGGGAAATGGAGACCATACTTGATGGATTACCTCAACCAATCAAAGAGAAGACATGGAAATGTATCTCAGCTAAGGAACTTTGGGTCAAATTGGAGAAAGTTTACTCAGCTGAAGAAAGAGAAGAAGCAACCCTTGATATTTTCGAGAATTATAATGATGATGAAGAGCCTTGCAGTCATAAGTCATAAGGAAGATCAAAGGAGTAAAACCATATACAAGAAAAAATTTAATAAAAGGAAGAAAAAATTCTATTCCATGGAAAATAGTCAATATGAAGAAAGTCTATTCATGGATACAGTAAATTCAGAAGATGATTTAGATGTGGAAGGAGAGGTGGACCTAAAGGAAAAAATCATAAGAGCCCTTGAATAATTGAGAAATAGCATAATGAAGAAAAATTATTTGAAAGAAATTTTGTCAAAGTACCTAGAAGAGCATAAATCAAAAGAAGAGGAATTCAATACCCTCAAAGAAGAGATGCACAATTCAAGACAACAAATAATGGCTAGCATAAAAGAGGCCGAGATTTTAAAACAAGAAGTTGTAAAACTCAAGAGAGAAGTAGAGAGGCTAAAATATCAACAGTCTATTAATGAAAAGTTCAGGGAGAAAATACAAGAGTCTGAAAGAATGGAAGCAGAAGTCATCCTACTTAGGAATAAGATTGATGAGAAATGTGTTCAATCAAAATTTGAGAAACACTCAAGGAATTTATATGATATCTTAAGTAGCCAAAGACCATCAAGTGATAAATCTGGATTAGGATATGACAAAGAAAAGAAGCCATAATATTCCTCTTTCACAAACCAAGATGAAAGAAGTTATGCTGTTGCACTCAAGAAGGAAGAAAGTAAGAAATATTCTCCTCTCTTACAAAGAACAAATATGATGCCTAGAAGACCAATGACAATTAGATATCAACAAGTATTTTTTGGTCATTACTACTCTTGTAATAACTTTGGACATAAAGATCTGAATTGCAAAGCATATGAAAAGTTTCGTGTCTATAAGAAGAATACACTGAAGCAATAGAAGAATTATATGAAGACTAAATCCAGTCATCAGAATTCTGCCCAGATAAAAAATTTGAGAAGATATGAAAATGAAAATAGCCATTACAGTCAGGAAGATCAAATATTCTGTAAATATAAAAAGGAATTCTTTGGATATTGTCATTGCTTTCATAATTTTGGTCACAAGGCTGCTGATTGAAGAACCAAAGGAAAAGATCAAAGTTTGATAAAGAAACAAGACAGAAACACATCAAATGATAGAATAACTATAAGCAGGGTACCTCGTGGAAAGATGTGTAGAAGAAAGTCAGATTACAAAGACTCAGAAGAAACAAAAATTTCAAACATTCATGAAGTTTCCAAATATGATGATGAGCATAATAGTGCTATAGATAAAAATGACATCCATTATGAGGGAAAGCAAGATGAAGATATAAAAGAATACACCAATGGAGATGAAGATGATAATGGTGGATTCCTTTTCTAAAATCTCTCATGACCTAGAAGAGAACCCTGAAATTAGCATTAGAAGGGATCATATACTCAGGGGGATTTAATATCAGAAAATTGCAATTGGTACTTGAAAAATATTAGCTGGTAAGAAGAAAAGAATGTTTTGAGGTTTCCATCAAAACAAAAATAAGAAGACTCATAAGAAATACTTGATAAAAGGATATCTTCATCAAAGACAAGAAGTAGAGTAAAGGTGACAAATTGAAGATTTTTTTCTTTCTTTCTAGAAATCATCTATGTGACAAGCACGCTTAATGGTTGAAGTGTAACAAAATCAAAACAAGAATTAGAGAAGACAAGAGATGATCATGGTTAAATGATAAGACTGGTGTATGGTTGACATAGAGAAAGTGTAAGACCTGTGAAGTGACATCAATATATTAAAATGCATGATCCATGAGGACCATGAAGTCTGTAGGGCCAATAGAAGATGAAAATTATCCTTATTACTCAGAATATGAAGTCATGACACATAAATTAAAAACTTTGTCCATCTAAAAAGTATTCATTTGATCACATTTGTTTGGGATGTTCTTCCACATTTCACACTTGGAGGATTTGATAATCCTGTTTTTATGGTTGATGAGAACATGTAAATATTAATACACGAATATATCTAAAGGGTACTATTTATACGATCATAAGGACTGTCTGATAGGGAAATTATGAACAGTCATTTATGTGAGTTGAAATCATTCTTGATCTAATCTTTTAAAAGAAGTTTTAACTACAAAAATTGTTGACAAACTTGGAAGAAAACTCAAGGCTGATCTGAAAGATAAATATGCAGTTTATTGAAAAAGTGTCATGATGAGTACAAGTAGCAGTAAATATTGCGAAGGAACAATTGGTATTCAAAACACATATCAGTTTGATGAAGTTCTTTCTAAATTTGGCTCTCATAAGCATGTTTATGAACCTGTAGCAAAGCCCGTTGTTACCTCAGACCAAGGAATGATGGTGCAAGCTATGGAAGAAGAATATAGTATCAATAAATCTAGTTAAACCCTCGTCAATGTCTAAAGGAACAAGGAAATATGAATAATAAATTTCTTTCATGGCATTGAAAACTCCTTAAGAAGAGCAAGTTACATGATACATTTTTAAAGAGCAGTTTGTGGAAGAAAACTAATGATGAGTGTAAAATCTGTCACAAAATGTAGAAAATGTTGACAAAGGGGAGGGACATTGAAAGGGGGAGTTTATGAACTAATCATCCATGTTCTCCTTCAAAGACTCGCTACAAGAAAGTAAATGAGGATGTTAACCAGATCATAACACAATTATTAGTACCAAGTCCAGTTAACAAGAGGAAGAGAAGCAAAGAGATAAATTTCTTAAAAGAGGAGATATATTGGCAAGGGAAATTGACAAAAGGAATAAAGTTAGGAAATTCTCTATCAAGATGGTTACAATAAGGGAATAACAGGTTATCCTTTGTCATTGTTGTCAAAGGGGAGAATATTTAGATTTTGCCATCAATGCCAAAGGGGGAGAATGTTGAATGTAGTTTTCATTGATGTCAAAGGACTTAAGTAATGACAAAGGAATAACCAAGGACATGATGGCAGAGCAAACTCAGTGTAAGACAAAGAAATGAAAAAGGAAGTGATGCAATGGCATGCATGATGATGTGGCATGTGTGCTAAGGCTGGAAAGACACATGATGGTGTTCTGAGGCTATAATGAAGTCAGTGTTGCAATATGACATCATTATGGAAAAGTATGGAAATTTTGTGAAACTTTGGAAATTGACTAAGTATGGAAATAGTAGTCAAAACTGCCTTAAGGAAATACCCGCCATAATTCATAGGTTAAGGAAAATGACCACCCCATCCTGTCAGGTTATAACTTGTTGAAGCGGTTATCTGACCATGGTCTCATTTCAAATCAAATAGTAAATTAGACAAAGTCAGATGGTCTAGATCAAAGGAGAGAAGATAGATTGACGACGGGGAAAGGATCCACAAAAGTAAATGTGCGCGAAAGATAACATTTCGGAGTGCCAAAGTGAATTTCCATGTTTAATATTTGATGAACAGACGAGGAGGATTTCACAAGCAATTGAAAGTTCACAAGAGTTGCAAAAAGAGATTTGCAGAAGGATATTGCGGAAGCCCATTTCGAAAACAAGTTGAAAGGAAGCCCCGCAACCAATTCCCGCAGATTATGGAAAGGACTATTGCGGAAAGATTGTTGCGGATAGGGTAAATGTGGAAACCCGGTTCAAAAAAGTTGAAAGTCAATTCCGTAACCCGCAATTATGGAAGGAAGGAGTTACCACGGATTACGAAAAGGACGATTGCAGAAAGATTGTTGCGAAAAGGGTAAATGTGGAAGCCTAGTTTGAAAAGGTTGAAAGACAATCCCGCAACCCACAATTGTAGAAGGAAGGAGTTCCCACATATTGTGGAAATATTGTTGCGGAAGGTTAATTGTGAAAAGACAGTTTGTAGAAAGATAAATGCGGAAAGGTCATTGCAGAAAGGTAATTGCGAACGTAGAAAGAGATTTTGTGGAAAGATAGTCACAGAAGGATTTCTGTTGCAGAAAAGTCGTTGTGAAAAGGCAATTGTAGAAGGATTTTTATTTGACGCTCCAAAATTGTGCGAGAAATTTTTGAAGAGTCACGATGAAGATACATGATTGTTAGATGAAGAATATTAATTTTTAAGCAGAGTTTATTAATCATAAACATAGTTATAATTAATAAGAAGGGACGCGACTGTATTATTTAAAGAAGAAGAAGAATTAATTGAACAAAGTTAAAATAAACAGGGAATGATTGATAGATTTAAATAGAGTAAATGAAGAGGGATGTTTTATGAAGGGATGCGTTTGATGTTAAAGAGACATGAAGATTGGATCAATGTTGTTACTAATAAAAGATATAAATGTAGATGCATGAATTGGAAGTTAGGTGTCTTGGTAGTCCAGATCCATGTAGCAGCAGCATGAGACAGATAGCAAGAAAGTGATGAGAAACCAATGACAAAATTGAATACATACAGAGATCTGGAAGTTTGATAAAAACATATTGGGTGGTAGGGTGGTGCGAGGGCAGTCCACATTCCTCCAAGGGGGTTCTAGCCTCATTCCAGTAGTTGCTGGTAAATGGGGTGTCGAATCATCCTTTCAGTAGTAGCGGATAAACCAGGGGATCGTAGGCTCCTTCCAGTAGTAACTGGTAAAAATGTTGTTGTTGCATCCTTGTATGTTGTAGCTGGCAGAAACCAGGGTGTTGTAGCATCCTTCAGTTGTAGCTGAGAAACTTGGGGATTGAAGTCTCCAACAAGTTGTAGCTTGCAAAAACAATTGTAAATATACTTTTTCAATTATAGAAAGTGTTTGTGGTTTTCCCAATTGGGCTTCCATGACAAAAGTTGTGTTCCTTGTGTCTTGTTGATCATGTGCGTTAATGAATAAGTTAAATTGGTTTTAATTGTTAAAAGTTATCAATACTGATTCACCCACCCCCTCTTAGTATTGTCCAATATTCCAACATGAGCTTGTCCTGAATGATTCTCACAACGAAGCATGTGGGGGTCATTTATCTGGGTTAGCAACAACCTAGAATATCTTGCATGTCAGTTATTTCTGGCCTACCATCTTCAAAGATTGTGTAGAAGTTGTGAGACGTTGTCATTCGTTCCAGCTATATACCAAAATGAAAGAGCAAGGAGAGGTGATATACCTGCAACTTGCGGTTCAAAAATCCGTCCATTGGTTTGAGCACACAAGCTATTTGAATATCGAATGTAATTTTGCACTATTTGTGGCAAAAGGCAAATGAATTGTGTTTTGACCAAATTTTCACTATTTATATGAAAAAATTTAAAATGTTTTACCGATATTACTATAGTTTTGGTCAAATTATTTTTATTTGGACTAATGTTTATTATTTTTTACCTAGCCTTCCAAGTGATGGATGAATTTGGAACATATTTCCTCTGCATATCGGATATGATTCGGTCCCTTTGCATCATGCATCTATACCGTATCCCGTTACAAACCCTATGATCTCCTAAATTTTTATCCATGGACTGCGATCTGCAACCACCTTTTCCCTTCAAACATCGTTGTTATTCCATGGTTTAGAGCTTACCTTACATAGGTTACCCTATCTAGAACACTTCTTGCCGATTTGGGTACCCATGTCGTGTATTGCTAGGTTACAGAGCCTTTGTAGTTAATTTTCACATGAAAATGAACCTCATATTGTATCTTTTGCTAAACTACCCTTGTTTATAAGGTTCCAGTTATATGGAGTTATCTTCAAGCCTTGGTATGACTCCTTAAACATGACCCGATATCCAAGTTACTTGTTCTTTCAGACTCATTAAAGGAAATGAAGAATCATTCATAGCGGTGTAAGTTTAACCCTCTTTCGGACCCTATGGATTATTTACAAAAAAGGAATACTCTAGTTCTTCAGAAGCTAGAAGAGTATCTTCAAGTATAGGTTTATCTCTTTTTTGGGCCTGGAGGACTAAAATTATGAAAAAGGAACAAGTCTGAGCTTACTTTTTCTTTTTCATGCTCTAGATTAAACCACCAAAAAGATTCTAAGCATTCTTTATGTCATTGTCATGCTCGTTAAACTTCAGTACAAAGAATCAAGTTTACTGTTGTTTGTCCCATTCTCGTAAATAAATGGAACATTCCAAGTGATATCGTCTTCCTTCACACTCGTTAAACTAAGGCTACACACTTGCTTTTGAAGGAGCATCGATTTGGTGATAGTTCACCCATTTTTCGGACCTTGTCGACTAAGTACAAAAAATGTATACCTTAGTCCTTCAGAATCTAAGAGAGTTCTCCTTTGGATTATTTTATACTTTTTTCGGACTCATGAGACTAAATTTACAAAAAAGCACCCCCCTAGAGTCTTATTTGGAGTTTTCAAACTCTCAAAACTATGAAATCACCGGTGAGCATATACTAATTCGGGCTCGTAAAATCCACGTATCAATTTCATATCAAGCATTATTCTCTCTTTTGTTTAAGCTTGCTAAAAAATGAAGAAAGACTTGGGTTTTCTTCTTGGACTCGTTAAAATTTAACAAGAAAGGAAGGAAGGAAATATACTTTTGATAATACGTTTTTTTGTAGCAAGTCATCCTTGAAAAAAGAACAAGTTTGAGTCTCTCGATACTCATGTCTTAGTTTTTCACTTCCCAGTTCAACTAACACTTTGAGTTAATACTCCTCCACTTGTCCTAAATACATGGGCAATATTTCAATGTCTCCAACATGGCAGATAGGTCTAGTTATTCCATTGAAAGTTTAAAAGATGTCTTGGTTCATCTCTATGTCATCCTCACTTTTCAAGGATCTTTACCCCCTGTATGTTTACCCTGATCCCTATCATTTTCATCTATGAGATCATCCTACGTAAATATTCCCTTATCCATTCTACCAGTTACTCATGTGACCTACTAAAGGATTCATTTCCTTCCTCTTCACAAAATGGCTTCCAAACAATAACTCCTGCAGAAGAAGACCCAGAGTTTCAAAGATAGTACCTTAGGATCCACTGCCCATTTTGGTGGACTCCTATGCATTGGTTGTCAGTACAACTTTCTAACTGACATTTTGATGGTATCCTTCCATGTTGGACTTCAAATCATGTATTCACATGGTACGATTCGTACTGGCTTCTATGGATTTGGACGAAGACCTTGGGTTACAACCTATATAACCTAAGTTGCACAAGATTGTGCCATACCTTGTGACACTATTTCCAGCTATTGAAGATATATTATTGTAATCATGTGGCTATGATCCACCTTTGTAAAGTATACATGGCCTCATTTCTCATACTATATGATGTATATGTATCTTGTAAAGGAGCTAATGTTCCACATTATTGAACATGGCATCTTCATTGATGATATTGTAAATGACCTTGATTTGTTTGTTTTAGGTACTTCTCAGCGACCTTGACTATGAGTCCTCTGAGTTAAAATATTGTAATGTATTTTGGTCATCATTACCCTCAGACCTCACATATTAGTGGGCATATGTTATACCATGGCACTTGTTCGTTTGAGTAATCACCCCACATAGGTCAATACAAAAAATGACATATGGATTGAAGTGGCCTTAACCTTATAGATGAATGTCATCGTTGATACATACTCATTGTTTAAACATCACTCCTTTTTGAAGATGAACTTACCTTGCACTCACGTGTTCTCTTATAACAAATCGTGTGTAACTCACGGGTCACTACATGTGAAACCTGTTTGTTATCTCCAAAAAGTTGTAATCATGACTTTCCTTCAGGAAACTCATGAGTCACTTGCAAGTTGCTCCACATAAAATTGCATGTTTCATTAATATGAGTTTAAAAATAAAAACATGATTAGGTCGAGGCAGTTGAGCTCGGTTTGGTAACCCCCCCAACTTCCCCAACCATCCCAAGCCTCAAATTCCTTCTGTCCAAACAAGTATAAAAGGAGGGGACGAGTAGAGGATGGGAGGGAATTTGGAGAGCAAGGTTATGCTAGAGGTTTCTCTTGGAGAGAGGATAAAGGATGACTTAGGTCTTGGTGCAGAAGAAGCTTGTCTCAGACAAGGTTTTGTAATGTTTCTTGAAGTTCATCAATAAAGAGCGCTTTCCTTCCATTATTGTGTTGATGCAACACTTTTATTGTTATGAGTTATGATCTATGTTGTTATTTGTCTTCATATGCAACGAATATATGTTCACGTCTATTTTATATAACAATAGAATATACTGTGAGGAAATATAAATATTTGTTGCAGGTGTTGAAGATCAGAAGGCTTGGAGCATTGGAGAGGAAGAGTTACAGTTTGGATAATCCACTTGGAACAAGGTACATATCCTATTATCTCCTATTCTCTATTATATGTTTCTAAACCCTAGTTGTTTGCAAGTCACACCTATAGTATGTTGGTGACCCTTTACCCCAAGTCATAAGGTAGATATTCCCTAGCAACACGCAACCTGTCATTTCTATTCTCGTACATTCAGTTACAACTGAGAATATGCACTATTGACCCAAAATACAATTACACTTTATTTCCAAAAGCGTGCTTTATTCTAACTAAATCCTTATCCACAATCAATCGAGTTGTCCTTTTCAGCTGCTCTGCTCTTCTTCTGTTGCGGTTTCTTCCATTACTCTCGTCGTCAATCTTTCCACTGCGACTACTTCTGTCACAACTTCTCTTCCATCGCAACTCTTCTTTTCTGACTTGCGACTAGATTGTTTATCTTCCCGAGCATAATTCTGGCCATAACTATGCTTAACGTTTCATAGGGACAACATAAGTATATGGAAGGGAGGGAAAACGAGGGAGTATTAATCTCCCTGCATGCCCCTATTACATTCATTTCTTCATCTTCTTTGAAGTTTTCCTTTATGGCAGTTGTGGCTTTTTCTAGGGCGAAGGTGGGACTTCTCTACTACTAGCAACTAAGGAGTCTCTATGGGTAGTTTTTGGTGTGGATGTAAGTGGAGCTATGGTGGTTGGTGGGTTTTGGTTAAGAAACCACTAAGGTGGACATAACTGGTGGCACCCCGGTAAGTCCAATGCACCAATTCTGTTGTGGAATTGGACTTTGTTGGGAGTACTATTCAGAGGAAAATTGTTGGAAATCTTTGTGTGGTCTTGGGTATGCTAGTTTCTCTTTTATGGGGGGATTATTGGCTGTTTATATGTTTGTGGTTCCTTCTTCAATGTGTTTTTGGGATATGGCAAGCCCTTTGGGATGGGGTCATCCTCCTTGGAGGGACATCACAATATACACAAGTTGAAATGGATGACGAGGCATTCACATGCCCAAATGGATGGGATTCAAGGTTCTATGTAAGGTATTTCTTCCAAGCTTGTATAGAAAGGGGGAAACCAAGAGTCGCTATAGCAAATAGTCCATGAACATGGCTAGAAAATTGAGAAGATTCACTTAGATTTAGAAATGTAATTCAATATAATGCTGGGATTTTCTCAACTCTCATACTCTTGTCAGTCAGTGCGATCTTAGTCAATTGAGGAAGACATCGTGCACTGGCCTACATTCCAAATATTCTCAATATAATCTGGTCTCAAACTCAAATTTATCCATGGAATTACAATTTTTGAATAACTTGTTAAATATAATCCCAAGAGTCATTACACTAAAACGACTTATCAACATCGCTTTGAACAAGCACAATATTTTTCCTACGTTCAAAAGAATCTCAATCCAATTTGGTCTCAAACTCAAAATTATCCTTAGAATTACAATTAAAGAATTTTCATCCTACCAAAGAAAATCCAATTATCAATTATGAAGAAAACCTTTTACAATCACAACTGTTCAATACATATTATCAATTATTAAGTAAACCTATGGTAGTTCAATAATTATTATCAAGTAAACCAACGGGGACTTAACTTGAAGACATGTTAAAGATGCAAAGATTGAGAATTTCTTGGTTTAGGTTTAATTCAAAGTCTATTCATATCAACTTGAATAGGAGTTAAAGATGCAAATATGAGAATGGTTTGGTCTAGGTGTTTTTACAAAGAATACTTGTATCCATTAATAAACCTTTGTTTGCAAATATTGAGAATGCTTGGTTCATGTGTTTTTCAAATATTACTAGTATCCTATGATAAGCCTTTGCTTTATAATTTTTATTAGATATTAATTCTAGAGACGCTTAAAGGTATTTATTTTGTAACATTACCAAAATAAGGTGTGCAATGATCTTTGCTTGCCTCTTCCAATGCAACTAGTCATTGTTCTAAGACAAAGGTTTTTGGTAAAAGTTCAATGGACAAATGAAAAGAGAGGATTTAACACTCAATGGGTGAAACTACCTAAATTCCATGGATGAGATGGAAGGATGTAGCCAATGGTAGTCTTAACTAATGTGTGATAGGCCCATAAAGTGAGAAATATTATATTATGCCAATTGGATTTGTGCTTGTCTGGTTTTGAGGATTTTGTTGATTCCATCCACTTGACCATTCCCTAGAGAATAATAAGATCAAGAAAATTATTTATCAAACCCTAAATTTATTTCAATTGCATTTTCAAAATGTGGTCTACCTCACAATTATGTTTCCACCCACTCGTCACATTGTTTGAACCATAGTATTTACTATTGTGCCTCTTGGATGAGGAGGCTCTCACTTGCTTAAAAGTGTTGTGCAACTTTGTTTATGGAATTGAATATTTTTGTTTTTGAATCATTAGTTGCCTTAGGATTAAGTTTCAGGAAAAATAAACATGTTTACCAAGTGTTGGCTATGAAGTGCCTAGGATGTCAGTGGACTAATTTTGTGGGTTAAAATATTTTAGGTTCTCGTGAATCGTGACAATGTCATTTAGCATATAAAATTATATACTTCAAAGATGTAAGATGCAGTGGTATAATTCGGTTTGGGTTGAGCATCATTGTGAACAAGGTTTAAACTTTCTTTTAAAAAGGTTCTCAATGCATGAATTTTGGGTGATGATCGAAATGATATTTTGAGTCTTGGAAAAGACTATACGAAAGTGTTTACAGATTGCAAACTCGACACAAATGATGGATTCTAATTATGACACTCACATTATGAAACTGCATAATTTGACCTTCCTATTAAGGAGGTAGTTTAGACTTCATTAATTATAAAAGCTATGAATTTTAGATTGAGTTTGGGCATGTGATCATTCATTTCAAATCTTGACAAGTCCTCTATGGTCTAAAAAGTATGGGTATTTTATTTGAGGTTATTCAAGCAAGCTATGGATTCATGAAGCTAGGTTTCTATAGAGTCTCACCCATGCCCTTGGTAAATAGTGTTCATCATTCGAAAGGTAAGTTTATGGTTGGATTTTGGTTCTTTATGGTTTGAAAGATATTAGCTTCAAATCTTTCAACCCCATGTTCGAACTCACATTTTTGAAATGCTAAATTGTTTGGATTAGTTAATAACCTTTCAAGTGCTTGTATTACTTAATTGGAAGGAATGTTGCTAACCTATAGTCTAAAGTATTACCCAAAGCCTATTTTCACCTACCTTTGAAAAGTCCAATGTCATAATAAAAAAGGCCCTAAAAGCCTTTGTACCTTCCCAATATTTCCTTCATAAAGTTCTTCAATAAGGCCCTAAAATCCTTTGAGTTGTCACTATAAGGAAACCACCTAATAACAGAGGTTTTTGTGGAACCTCCCCCCAAAAATTCTCCCTTGTCCATTTAAAGTGAAGATTGCTAGTAGAGGTGGTGAATGGAGGTTTTAGCAAAAGTTTTTTTGTCGGTGTGCTTAAATTGTATGAAGTGATCAAAGGGTTAGCTCAATAAATTGTTGCCAATGTGTTGCACACAAAGATGAAATTTGATATGTAAATATGTTCAAAACCTTTGTATACTCGTCTAAAAAGTTTCTTAAAATAGACAACACCTTTAATAAATTTATTGTAACCATCAAAATTGACAAGTGGGAAAGCATACCTTAGATTCTTCACACAAATTCTTTGGATTTCAAAAAAAACAAAAAACAAATAACAACAACAAATTTATACACTTAAAGTGACCACTCAGAGAATAACAAAACACATAACATGGCACACAAGGATAAAAATTCTTGGAACATATGACTTTGAGGAAGCATCATTCTTGTAGTTTGTGGGGAAGCATCCCTTAGTTCCACGAAACTATTTTCCTTGGAAAAAAAAAAATGAAAAAGCTTTAATACAAGTAATGGGGCACCTCAAGAGCAATAAAACAATGTGTAACACACAAGGATCAAAATTCGTGAAATATATGACTTTTCAAGTGACTTCATTTTCAAGTGACTTCAAGTGACTTTAATTTACTTATCCATTTTTTTTTAATTACGAGATAAAATTCCACCTCTACCTACTCATTTTTTTTAAAGAAATATCAAAATGACTTTAGTCATCTTGAAATGGACCAAGACCTTTAATAACAAAGTTTTATATTCAAAACAATCATTATAACTTTGAAATTTTTTTTACATAAAAAATTCCACTTATTATCTTAATATGCTCATTATCCATAAGTCACAATCTATTTAATAAAGGTACACTGTTCTATATGGTATAGAAATGTAAAATTATGAAAATACATAATAGGTAAAATTATGAAAATACAAAATAGGTAAAAGATAAAAATGTTATGAGAAAATTGATGAAGGAGATCTAAAAATAAATCTAGTAATTATTATGAAAGAGCCCACAAAAATGTGGTTTAATGATACGTAGTGAAATTATCAACATTGTATTAATTTGGAGATTCAATTTCAAAAGGAGTTCTTTAAATGTTGATTTTAAAAATATCTTTACTAATTATTATAAAGAAGTTGACTTTAAAAATTTGTTTAATGATTAATAATTATTATAAAGGAGCCCATAAAATTGTGATTTAATGATAGATAGTGAAAGTATCAACCTTGTATTAATTTGGAGTTTCAATTTTAAAAGGAGTGGTTTAAATGCTATATAAGGGAGTCCATTAAATAAAAAAATGTGATTTAATGATAGGTAGTGAATGTATCAACTTTGTATTAATTTGTAGATATAATTTTAAAAGGAGTTGTTTAAATGTTCATTCTCAAATACTCTTAGGCATAGAGCTGAAAAAATGAAAAAAAAAATTGAAAATAGTAAAAATATTTAGATTACTTTGTTTCAAAACTTTTTTTAAATATAATTTTAAATATATACAATGTTTTACAAAACAAAACAAAATAAAAAATGGGCGAAATTTTTCTCAATTGGTGTTTTCTTAATGGATTACGGAGTTTTGTTTGGACTAGCAATTGTACCTAGGGGTGCAATAAAAGAACGTCGTGTTGCAAGCTAAGCAAGGAGATGTGGACATATACAATAAGAAAGACAATTTGAAGTGTTGAACCACAAATTTTAGTAAATAAAATCTTATGGTTGATACAATATTTTAAAGACATTATATTCTTCACATAATTGGCCATTACATTATCCAGATTTCAAAAGTAATCATGAAAATTATTCTTCTCTCATCGAAATGACAATGAATTGTTAATTTTTGTAGTTCATTGTAGATGCATAAATTTATGGATCTATCTACTAAATAAATAAAAACAATTCAAATTTATAAAGAGAAACAATAAATAATTTATTTATACATTTTTTAAATGTGGACCATGAATATGGAATTCATAACATTTTGAATCTCACCAAACATGTCCAAATTCTAATAATATAAAAAAAGAGGGTAGGTTAATAGACATCATTGGAAAATATCTCAAAAAAATATAAAGAAAAACTTAAAATTGTCCAAATTCTAATAATATAAAAAAAGAGGGTAAGTTAATGTACTTCATTAGAATTGCTTGGCTTTTATATTTGTAGACCTACTAAATTCTTAAATGTAAGGATATATTAATCAAATTATAATTATTTCATAATATTATAAATCTTTTTTTTATTATGAATTTAATTTATCTTTTTATAGATATATCCAACAATTCTAAGTTTTTCTTTATATTTTTAAAAAATTTCCAAAAACATAAAATAAATTCGAAAATAAAATACTCTTTAACAAATTAATCTTTAAGTAAAAAACATAAAAAAAATTGCAAAATAAAACACTATTTAACAAACTAACCTCTATATACATAAAATATAGATTACCTGATATAATACAAATATTTGATAAGCTTTTCATCTCTTTAAAACACAACATTTGACTACTCTTCTCCATGAAATTATATTAAGCATTGCCTTTTCTCCACAAAATTAGCTACATTATGATTTTAGTTTTGTGAAACAATTACACTTTAGTTTTAGTTTGGACAGAGCCAGCTTCCTCCTCCGAAAGACATGAAATACAAGAGGGCACTGTTGTTCTTTTCCTGAACACAACCATACACATCACATCAGCCCTGTGTTTGAACTCTTCTATGCTCTTGGATTTTAATGGAACAATTGCATACGCACCAGCCATCGCCTTGGATTAAATGTGGAGAAACCTGGATACAATAAATTATCATGATTGGTTTCTATCATGTACACATAAATTATCCATCCTTTGGGAATTATGAAACCTTTCATTTCTATATAGAATGCATAGATAGAAACCTAGACTCATGGAGTTACCGGCTCATCCTAAACCCTGCGATGCCAAGGGACTGGCTTTCCATCATGTTTCCAGCAACTCATTCCGGAGAAAATCGTATGGGATTGAAATATTTATGTAGCATAGAGTTTTGAAATCTAGCTTGGAGTTACCATCTCGTCCTAAACCTTGCGAGGCCAAGGGACTGCCTTTCCATCATGTTTCCAGCAACTCATTCCGGAGAAAATCGTATGGGATTGAACTATTTATGCAGCGTAAAGTTCTGAAAGCTAGCTTTTTAATTACGGGTTTCAAAATATTTTATATTTGGATTTATTTGGGAGAACGACATCTATCACTCTCAGACGGTTTAACTGTCACAAAATTCTGTAGTGATACTATACCGGTAGATACAAGTCTATGTTAACCATACCATTTGGTAATTTATTCAATGACTCATTGTTTTGGGAAGACATGGGTATGTTACTACCATGCTCTGTTCTAGTTCATATCAAATATTGGTAATTTATTCAATGAGCCAAAATGATCAAAACATTAGGAATTGCGAATTAGGTAGATTGTGAGTCAAAACATTAGGAATTGTGAATCAAAAAATTAAAGGAGCGCTATGGATGCTTTAAATTTGGCCTTAGTGACTGTGAATGGAAAATTGTTCTCAGAATCCCTGGGAGAAAGTGTAGGGACTTGTTTGGCAGTGGTCATCCTGAACAATGGAGGGATATTTAGATCCTTCCATGGCACAAGTTTTTAATATGACTCTATTATCATTGTTGAATAAGAAATGGTAGTTTTGACTCTTGAGCACTCAAATAACAAATAACAAAGGAAAGAGAGGCTTATCATACAAATATTAGCTCACCACTAATGTTAACATATGAACAAAGGAAAAGAACATAAATCCAGGATGGACAAGAGTCACAATTATTGAAGTAATTAGCAACGAAGCTTGGATTGTTAGTGATCATAATAATAAGGTAGGAGAATGGCATCTCTAACACATGCTTAAGTTGTAATATTGTTGCAATGGAATCTTAAAGTTGCTTAAAGAGGTCTTCTACTATCTATTAAAAAATAACAAAAAATTGTGATGCATACCCCAATGCCAATAGATAAAATCCTTGACCGAGTAATTCATCATGTCATTATTGATGAAGGTTAGGGAGTAAAATATTATTTCAAGATTAACTTTACACAAATTAGGATAATTGATTTTGATAAAGGCTGCTTGTTTGATGTATTGGGAAATTAAATAGAGGAGTTGAGCCTATTGGGTCTTAAGAATGTCCTTACCAAGGATTGAAGTCTTTCTAGACTTTGCATACATTAGAATACACTCCACATCATGTCGTAAGCAATATTTTTGGGAAGAAAATGGAAATATGTTGCATATATTATGCAAAATGTAAAAGAAAAAAACTATAGAGATGAGGTAGGGGATGAAGTTCACAATTCTTGTGACATATGATTGGAGATTGATGTCATTGAGGATGAGGATGTAGAATTAAAGACAACCATTTCATCTTGAAGTAATTTGATTTCTTATACATGAACAACATTCAAATGTAGCATGGATATGTTATATTGAAATCCATAACATTTGGCAGTCCCTAGGCTAGGCATAGGAAATCCATAACATTTGGCAGTCCTTGGGCTAGGCGTCTGTGGTATTGAAAGATGAAATCCATAACATTTGGTAGTCCCTGGGCTAGGCATCTACGATATTGAAAGATGAAATCCATAACATTTGGTAGTCCCTGGGCTAGGCGTCTGTGATTCAATATCAGTTCGATTTCGAAGTTTAGAATGTGTTGGTTTTATGTTAACCAGCTCAAAGACTCAAAGAAGCCCAAAGATGCATGATTTCTAGAACGAATTTCCTTACCTCCTAATCCTGCTGTTTCGTCAAAGGAAATTTCACCGTGTCTGCTAGATCAGAGAGACAACGCACACAAGTGGAAATCTAGTGAATTTCCTTCAGCAACCCCATAGAGTTGGAGCTCCTCCGGTCCCTCTTCTTCGACTCCTCCATGACCTTATCGAAAATTGAGATAAGTGGGGCAACCCATATGAAATTTTGCGACACAGAGAAATGGGTCTAGAGACCTCAGTACTGGCAAAGGATCACTGCCACGAGTGGGCAGAGGGAAAAAACGGTAACCTTATTGAGCGGGGCAGTCCAAGAGAAATTCTGTGGCACAGAGAAATGGGTCTGGAGACCCCAGTACTGGCAAGGGATCGCTTCCATGAGTGGCCACAGGGAAAAAATGGTAACGTTATTCATTGTGTAGGCTTTCATAGGATATTCCATGGAGTCTAGGTAGGCTATTCCATCATTTTGCAGATCTTAGCACACCATGAACACGCTTTCTCTGAGGCGATTTGCAGTTTTCTCATTAATTTTGTGTATTGACATCAATTTCAAATCATGTAGGCTATTCCATCATTTTGCAAAGCTTAGCACACCATGAATACACTTTCTCTGAGGTGATTTGCAGTTTTCTCATCAATTTTGTGTAGTTACATCAATTTCAATTCAGGTAGGCTATTCCATCATTTTGCATAGCTTAGCACACCATGTACACGCTTTCTCTGAGGTGATTTGCAGTTTTCTCATCAGTTTTGTGTAGTTACATCAATTCACTCTGAATTTGTAGTGGCGTTATTTATGATTTATGATTTTGCAGTGGGTTTTTTATCCTTCGTTCTCCACGAACATAGTAACTATTAACATCTATGTATTTTCAAAAAATTTATAGGTTTGAAGTATATCTGTTAAAGAAATTCGCCATGATTTTTCCTCTGGAACAATCCCGTCCAAGGATGGGTTTTCTCAGCTATGAACCGTGACTTCCACCTACGACCAAAATCAAGCGATTTATTGGAAATTGGCATATAAGTTCTGGTTCCCAGAACGCCTTGCATGGAAGCAATTTTGATTCGTTCAAGACATCTAGAACGACGCTAAAGCTCTTTATAATAATCCACACATAATCCTTCATCATTGTCTCCATTTTGGGTTTTGTATTTTTTTTTGTATTGGGGTGTTTTTGAATGGGAGTGATGAGGAATTTTTCTCACAGAGAACCGTAAAGATAATTTTTCGCGATAAACTATTCTCCATATTGGTTTAAATCTACCCATCCATTGAAAAATACATAGAAATACAGTGAGTATATAAGGAGATAAGAAGGAACCCATCATGGTTGTGGTTGAAACTGTTTCATAGCCAACATTAATAATAGATATAAGTAAATCGAGGATCTATTCTTCTATTAGCTTGAAATCAACAAATGAGCCATGTTCTTCTTCTTCTTTGTCATTAAGCAGCATTGCAATCATATCATTATGAATGTCCATGGACGCCCTTCTTTCCCTGATCACCTATCTCAGCATTCTCATAATATTCTCCCTTTCCTGCACACAAGGAACATTAGTATCTCAAAGTCATATGCATGCTAAACAGTATGGGATATTCATTATCTTTGAAGTTTCAACAAAATCCACCTAAAACATCAACCACTCATGATGGAATAGCCTATGTGAACCATGGGTACAATTTTCATGATGAGAAGAGGATTATTAAAGCGCAGGACATTATTGTAGGATTATTTGCAGGTATTGAGGTTCAAGAGAGGAAAATGGATAAAACATCATTTGGGTGTTTAAACCCTTCCCATCAATACGAAAATACTAATATAAATTTCTCATTAGAATTATCCAGGCATTAGAGACCTCCCAATTGTAAATTCATGCGGGAAAACTAAATGTTAAAGGGAAAAATAAAGATACACATAGATTCAAAACTTGGAATCATGGCATTACCAGCTCATCCTAAACCATGCCTTGCGAGGCGAAGGGATTGCCTTTCGATCATGTTTCTAGAAACTCATTTAGGAGAAAATCTATTGAATTTTTAATGGTTATATCAGATCTTAAAACATTTAGCATCATAACAGCATAACCATAAGCCAAAATATCACTAAAAGATAGATAAGCACAACCATACAAAAAGAACACAAAGATTTATCCTGGGAAAACCCTAAAGGGAAAAACCCAGCAAAAGCTTCCTCAATATAGATGCCCCAAAAAGATAAAAGGTAAAACCCAAAAGACTGATCCTCCTTCTTCTCCAGCCACAGCTCTTTCTCTCTCTCTCTCATGCGCTACACAAGTGAGTGTGTGTGTTCCAAATGAGGAGCACCACACCTCTATTTATATTCATCCGTTCACTTTAATAATTAAATCCGACATGTAGGCTCGAGTTAATCATGTAGGCTTGAGTTACACATGTAGGCTCAAGTAACCACACTGGGGTGCTAATGACCCACCTTTACAATTAGAGGGGACTACCTCATGACTCTTATTAGTTCTTCCGATTAGAAGCATCGGGGTACAAAGTAATACAAGTGGTTCTCTTGGTAGGACCATTGGGGACCACAAAAAGATACATATAGAATATTCCTTGAAGTTAAAATATTTCAACACTCCCCCTTAACGAGAAGGGTATTCTACAACAACATCAACAACAACAGTAGTAGGAGAGAGATAGAGGATATCATCAACATCATCAGGGTAACACATCTATAAATCATTGGAAGATTTTCAACATCATATAGTCTTCATCTTCAATCTTCAACGAAAACAACTCTTTGACCTTTCGATCAGCATCAACATCTTCAGTACTTTGACCTTTGGATCAGCAACAACATCTTCAGCACTTTGGCCTTTCAATCAACAACAACTTCAACACTTTGACCTTTTGATCAGCAACAACATATTCAGCACTTTGACCTTTTGATCAGCAGCAACATTATCATCATCATACTCTTATCTTTCGATCATCATCATCATCACACTCTGATATTTCGATCAGAAACATCATCATCATCACACTCTGATCTTTCGATTAGAAACATCATCATCACACTCTGATCTTTTGATCAGAAATATCATCATCAAAACATCATCATCATCACACTCTGATCTTTCGATCAGAAACATCATCATCATTAGCAACAACCTACAAACCACAGTACAAAGACAAAGAAGTCTTTGGATCTCTTTTGGACTTAAAGTCCAGGGATGATGCAATCCTACCACATTCTCGACAACTGAAGTTACCGGATTGATGACGGGATAATCAGTCCCTATCACTTTAGGACTAAGTCCAAGGATGATGCAATCCTGCCACCTTCTCGATGACCGAAGTTCACCGGATCCATTTTGAACCGAAGTTCAAGGATGATACAATCCTGCCACCTTCTCGATGACCGAAGTTCACCGGATTCATTCTGAACCGAAGTTCAAGGATTATACAATCCTGCCACCTTATCGATGACCAAAGTTCACCGGATCTGTTCTGAACCGAAGTTCAAGGATGATACAATCCTGTCACCTTCTCGATGACTGAAGTTCATCGGATCCATTCTAAACCGAAGTTCAAGGATGATACAATCCTGCCACATTCTCGATGACTGAAGTTCACCGGATCCGTTCTAAACCGAAGTTCAAGGATGATACAATCCTGCCACATTCTCGATGACTGAAGTTCACCGGATCTGTTCTGAACCGAAGTTCAAGGATGATACAATCCTGCCACATTCTTGATGACCAAGGTCACCAGATCACTTCTGGACATTTGTTCTAGGACGATACAATCCCTCTTCATTCTCGAGGACCGAGGTCCCCGAATCTCTTTAGGGCAAGATCCCAGGGATGATACAATCCCACTGCAACATCACTACTCCCCCTTTCGAGTAAGGTCTTTCCAAACAACACCAAGCTTGTCTCAAAAGTTTTCGAACTTTACTCGGGACAGAGGCTTTGTCAGCACATCATCCTCTAAACCATCATCATCTACATCTTTTGTATGTGAATATTGAACTATCACCATCTGTATCTCTAGTATGTGAATACTGAAAGCATCATCATCTATATCTTCAGTATAGAAATACTGAAAGCATCATCATCTATATCTTCAGTATAGAAATACTGAAAGCATCATCATCTCTATATTCAGTATAGAAATACCGAATCATTGTCATCTGCATCTACAATATGTAAATACTGAAACATCATCTATATCTTCAATATGGGAATACTGAAACATCATCATCTGCATCTTATCTCGTATGTAGAAATACCGGATATCTATGGGTTATGACGGAACACAGGGTTCTCTATCATCACAACTCTGGTTATCACATAGCATCATTGTAGTATCCATCTTCAGGTCACAGAGACCTGATATCGGCTTCTGAAGCCATATGGATTCACAACTTAGCAGAGCAATCTGCCATGTATTCTACTTCAGTCGTGCTAAGAGAAACACTGGATTGTTTCATGCTAAACCATGAACTCACAGCAGATCCTACACAATAACATCCACCTGATGTGCTTCTTTTATCTGAGACACTTCTAGCCCAATCTGCATCTGTATAGCCATACAATCTGTAATCATGGTTTCCATCATAGTATAAATCAAAGTCTATAGTCCCTTTCAAATATCTCATCACGTGCTTTGCATTTATAAGGTGAACACATCTAGGTTGAACTAGATATTGAATCAAGATGTTCATAGCAAAAAAAATGTCTGGTCTGGTATTTTTTAGATACATCAACGACCCAATAATATGTCTGTATTGAATCACATCCACTAACTCTGACGAGCATTAGCTAACAACTTCAGGTTGGAATCCATGGGTGTGGCCATGGCTTTGCATTCCAACATATTGAATATTTTAAATATCTCTACTGCATACTTTCCCTAGTTGAGAAAGATTCCTTCTGAACTTTGCCATACTTCCAGACCTAGGAAATAATGCATTAACCCAAGGTCTTTCATCTAAAATTCTTTAGCGAGCTTCTTCTTGCATTCTACAATCTGTTTCTCATTCCCTGTCGGGAATAGATCATCGACATACAGTAATAGTATGAAATGTTCATCTTCTATAACCTTGAAGTAAAGGTTAGGATCGGCTTTCGTCAGGAAACTATCTACCCTTCCATACCAAGCTCTGGGAGCTTGCTTCAGGCCATAGAGGGCCTTCTTCAACTTGCATACGTGAGTCCATCTATCTTCAACTTCAAATCCTTGTGACTATTCGATGTAAAACTCTTCCTCAATCATACCATTAAGGAAGGCTTGTCTTTACTTCATCATCCAAGAAACTACCATGATAGTTCTGAAGGAAGTGTACCTTGCTTCCTGGAGTAAGTGTCTCTTTAGAATTAATTCCTTCTTTCTGATAGAAACCTCTAGCCACAAGTCATTCCTTACTTCTATCAGCAACATATTTTATCTTGCAAATCCATTTGGAAGATACCACATTCTTGCTTTTTGGTTTGAGTACTATATCCCAAACATCATTCTAGTATTCTTTCATCATAACATCTTCCATGAGTTCATCTTGTCAGGTCATCAACATATCCTAGTCTTCTACATTCAACCTTGAAGGTTGGAACTCACTTTAATCTTGGTAAAGTCTCGATCCATCAAGAAGTTGTCCATCATGTCGTACCATGTCGAACTTAGATATCTTCTGTAGTCACTCCCCCTGAAGTGGAATATCATCTTCCCTCTTCATTCTGTATAGGTGGTTCTATTTTTGATATATACTTCTAGTGGGTCTGATCAATAGAGTATGTCATGTCATAGTCTATTATTTCTGAGGTAAACCATGAACCTTGCTTTGTACACTTGTTCTTGTAGATCCATATGGAAGATACTACGTACTTCTCTTTAGGTCTCGAAACCATACCATATACATCATTTCCCTTGATCAACTGTTACTCTTTGATCATAGCTTCTTTCATAGCTTGAAAGGTTAGCATCAATGATGTCACCTACAACTAGAGTGTGTCCGAGGCCTCTTAATTTGGTTTGGAAGTCTTGCCATTCTTTTCTTCATCTTGAGTTATATCTCGTACCCATGGTGGTATTCATCCTTCGAGGTGGATCTACCACTCTCTGAAGCTCTTTCTTTCGTCATGGTGTCTCTGACCCTAGGAGCTTTAGATTCATGTTTATTGGAGTGAATCTTGAATTGTCATCACTTGTTCTTCGGAACAAGTCTCATCCTTCTTTTCTTGTAGAAGGTTGTATAGGTCCTTTTCTACAATTCAAATGCACCAGTTGCATGGTTAGAACTATGTCATAAAACATATGCATAACGACAAATTCTTATGCATTACGCAACTGTTTAGCTAATACAACATTCATCCATATCTCACGAAAACTTTCTAGATGACATCATTGATATTGTGTGCTAATCCAATATGTCAGCAAGGAGGTTTCATTCTATATAAGTTGCAATGGAGAGGTGTATAGCACCATGAGCTACTTCATCACATGCATACTGTTATTAATGCAAACATTCTATCATGCATAACACATCAACTGAATAAAAAACAATATCATGAAATGACAATTGAATACTTATCTTTTATTTGTTTCGTGGGTAGACTCCTTCTTGATCATTCTGCTTCATTATCTTCTCCATTCATGAAATCATCATTTCTTATCCAAATGATAAGATGGATAAGAGGTTCTTCAAGAATTGAGTTCTTCATATTCCTCATTGCTTGAGGGATCTTCTTTGAATGGTGAGAGCTTGATCTTCAATTGCTCCCATATTCTTCTTCTCGTCTTATGAGTCGAGCTTCTTCTTCTTCCCAGAGTCAACTGAAAGTAATCACTTCCTTCTGGCACACATTCCTCGCATGAATGAATCCCATGATCCTGGGAGTCCATTCAAGGTGGCTATCACCACTTCTGCATTCTTCACTTCTTCTTTGACCTCTTCAATTTGTTTCTTAAGGTCATCTTTCGATGTATGTTCTTTCCTTCAAATAGCTTGGTCAAGGAATCAAACATCTCTTTCAGTGTCTTTAGGGAAGACACTTGTGGTACAAGTTGATTCGTGACTGAATCAGCAATGATCTTCTTGGCCTTGACCAAGTTCTTCTGGTGTAAGGCTTTGAGCCTCATCTCCCTATGGAACTGGAACCTCTCTACTCATGTAGGTGTCCAATACATTTTCTTCAGAGAGATCAAATACTTTCATGCTTGGAAGTTTTTTACTTCACCAAGCTTATCATCAAGCTGATGAGAACCTCAAATGGAAATAGCAAAAGATTAGATCTTATTGATTTGAGGTGTTCGTCCTGGTTTCAGAGCTAGCTGATCTAGGGTTTCTCAGAGAAACCCTAATTTTCAAAACTTGGAATATTTTAGATCTGATTGGATAGAGAGATAGATATCTTCAAGTTTAGCTTCCCAATGTACTCCTTTTCTGAAAACAGTGGAGGGAAGCTCCCAGAACAAGAAGCCCTAGTTTTCCAATTTCTTCTACAGAAATTCCTGATGTTGTTTCTATGATATCTCTGAAATTACTACTCCTCTGTTTCTGAAACTTCTCACTGAGGTAGCCTCGCATGTCCCTATTCCAACACCATAGGTTTCGTCAAAATTGGTTTCACCAATTGGGACTTATGATCATTTTCCCAAGGTGGCCTGTTACAGGACTCTTTAGAATAGAGAAGTTGTGCGGACTTCCACGTGTCACTGTTTCATATTCTGAGTTTAAAACTCAGATCACAGAAATTATAGTTCGTTCCCTTTCTGGAACATCTTCCAAAATTTCATTTGGACCTTTGTAGCCCAAGATATAGCAATTCTCCCCAGGTGTCCTGTTTAGGGATGAATCCTGGAAGAGGCCGGAACCCTAACTTGGAGGGATCATATCTCCCAGAATATAGAGCATCTGAGGCTGAATTTTTTTTTTAAACATAAAATTAAAAATTTTGATTGATTAAAAGTGGCTGTATCCCAGCCCGGCGTACAAAGAGGAATCTAGAAGCAGAATGCTGATGCCCCCTAATAGAACAGTCAGCCTTCTTATCAGTGCTTTGAGAAGATAATCCCAAATTCTTCTGAGGCTATTTCGAGAAAAAGAATGCTTGCAAGAGAAGACTCTCACGAATTGTGAGCAGAGAAGAATACATAAACAAAACATTAAATAGGTGGAGAGGAAAGCCCCTTAATGAAAGGATCCAATTTCTTCGAAGAGCCTGAGATGATGTTTGAGGCTACTTCCTTTTCTCTATGTTCTTTATTTTTCTTTCGCCCTCTAGTGAGGGGAGGAGAAGGAGCTGAAAAGTATTTGGATTCAGAGGTTCCCTCTGACGAAGGGGCCAAGGAAACCAGCCCTGCCTGAGCTGGGGTCTCGTGAACCAAAACGTTGAGGTCTTTCCTAGAACCTGGAGAAGTGGGTTTTGGAGCAATTGCCTCCGGGGAGCCAGAGGGACCAGGAATTCCTTGCTCCGGGACAACTGCGACTTCAGGTTCTTGTGCTTCATCTTCCTGGAGAACTTCAAAACTATTTTTGTTTTTCGGCTGTGAAGTATCTGCAAGTGGAGAAGGATATTGAGAAGAAACATTGTGCTGAGACGCTTGAGGCTCCTTTCGTCGGGAAGGACGACGTCGATTAGAGACCGTCTGGAACTCTGTATCTTTGGAAGCTGGGAGATTTGTTGGTTTCTGTGGTTCTACAAGCTTGGGGCAGCTTTTAGCGAAGTGACCGTATACATGACAGAAGTTGCATTTGAAAGGGATTTGCTCATAATCCAGTTCTTGAATGTGGCTCCAATCTACTAGTGTGAGCTTTAGGGCCTCCGGGAGTCCTTTCTCTAGATTCACCTCTACGCAGATATGGGCACATCTGTACTGACCCCCTTTTGGTTCTGCAGTATCTAGAAAGCGACCAAACTTATTACCAATGTCGATCAGAGTGCTTGTCCCCCAAATATGAAGAGGGAGGTTAGGGAGTCTTACCTAGACTGGAGCGGCAGTGATCTATGCTTCTGGGTTAAACCCCAGAGACCATGGGGATAAGAACAGACCTCTTGAGCCCATGAAAAAAGGGCCCGAACGAAAGACTAGGTCTCTTTCTTCTTTATTTAAGAACATGAATACAAAAAACCCCTGTCCAGCTGCAAAGAGAGAGACCTGCCCTTGCAGAAGAGGGTTCCATTGTTTTGAGATCCAAATCCCCACCGCCTTAGGGCTGGGCCATAACTTTGTGAACTTACCAATGAGGGCTTGCTCAGAGAGGATGAGATCTTTTTGGCATGGATCTAAAGGAGAGAGCTCCAGAGAGGGGATCTCATCCATCTTTTTCACGAACTTGGATGAAGAATGAGAAGCTTCCTGAGGAGCAGCAACTTGAACAAGGGCCTTGAAGGCGGCGAGCTGGGCATGAGATCCCATTTGCTGAGAGGACTCCACACTGAAACCATGAAATGGCAGGCAAAGGGAACCAGTTGCCAGCGATCCAACAAGAATGGCTCTGCGAAGAGCAACAGCCAGTGATCCAGCAAGCACGACTTTGCGAAGCAAGGCGGCGGCTAGGGAAACCCTAGCCACAGATGAGGACGCTCAGCCATTCCGCGCGTGAGAGAGAACTATCTGAGGCTGAATTTTGGATACAGTGTACATCAAGATTTTATCTTCGACCTCTGCAATTGTCAGCGCCTTGGCCTTCGCCAATCTCGAGATATAGAGAATATACCAAAACTTATCAATTTTAGTATTTAGGGTTTTTTTTCCAGCTCGGGGTCAAACTAGGGTTTGAATTTCTCGGAGTTTCACCCAACCAAAAATCTTGATCCAGGTCTCTAAACTTCGATTTTGATGAGGAGAGAAATCCTATGCCAAGCTCACTCAAAAATTCCTCTTCTGTAAGAAGCCCTAATTTCTCGCACCAAAAACTGAAAATGCTCGGAATTGAATTCCGCTTCGATAGAAAGATGCGCCCTTCAATGGAGAGTCAGCCTAGTCTTCTTTTGCTGATAGATTGTGGAGAGAGACCCAAAAAAGTAAGAAGCCCTAGCTTTTGTAGCTGCACAATGTCTTCTTTCAGGGTGGCTCTGATACCATGTTGAATTTTTAATGGTTATATAAGATCTTAAAACATTTAGCATCATAACAGCATAACCATAAGCCAAAATATCACTGAAAGATAGACAAGCACAACCATACAAATAGAACACAATGATTTATCCTGGGAAAACCCGAAAGGAAAAAACCCAGCAAAAGCTTCCTCAATATAGATGCCCCAAAAAGATAAAAGGTAAAACCCAAAAGACTGATCCTCCTTCTTCTCCAGCCACAGCTCTTTCTCTCTCTCTCTCATGCGCCGCACAAGTGAGTGTGTGTGTTCCAAATGAGGAGCGCCACACCTCTATTTATATTCATCTGTTCACTTTAATAATTAAATCCGACATGTAGGCTCAAGTTACACATGTAGGCTCAAGTAACCACATTGGGGTGCTAATGACCCACCTTTACAATTAGAGGGGACTACTCTTATTAGTTCTTCCAATTAGAAGCATCGGGGTACAAAGTAATACAAGTGGTTCTCCCGGTAGGACCATCAGGGACACAAAAAGATACATATAGAATATTCTTCGAAGTTACAATATTTCAACAAAATCAATATGGGATTGAAAAATTTATGTAGCGCAGGGTTCTGATGGAAACAAAAATCGTTCAGAGGTAGATGGAGGCAGGCATCATAGCCTAAGAGTGTCGGCAAGGTAGGGATTGATGTGCATTTAAGGGAGCATGTGCCAGTTTAAATGGCCATCCTTTCAATTGACAGAAATGCCAGGTAGCAGATCAAGATCAACTGATCAACGAGGTAGATTACCTCAATCGTCAGACGAAAGCATCATACGGATGAAAATAAAAAACATTAAATTCGGGGAGTTGACTCCCACTTGTTGAAACGCCTTACGACGTAAATATAGTAAAAATGCTTCTGGATTCCATTTTAAGGGGACTCAACGCTATGACCAATTTTAGTAATGTGACTCACTCAATAAAATGTGAGAGCAAAATAAACATGTGTGACATGTATGACATAAAGTTGTTAGAGAAAAATAAACACGTCTCACAACTTTCTCAAATATTCTCTAGTTGACAAATGCTTAAAAAAATAAACATATATAGTGGAATAAAATAAACATCTCACATAAAGTCAAGGGAAAAGTTCCACACTTTGTTTTCAAAAATTTCCATCGTCGACAAGTTTTTCAAATTAACATTCCCGTGATTTTAGGAACATGTGAGTTCATCGCAAATGTTAGATTCAGTGAAAAATAAATGGTTTTTCAATTTTCCATTGAAAAAACTAAATGAGAAGATATTAATTTTATTTGTTTTTAAAAAATTAAATAAAGATATTATAAAATGGAACTTGAATTTTGATGTATAAGTGGTTTTAATGGTTAAGAGTATGTGTTTCTTCTTAAAAGGGCATAGGTTCAAATCCAGAGAAGTAGTGTATGTACACTTCTATAGACTTTAGCAGTTAATCACTACGAAGAGGGGGGTCTCTTGTCCCACAAACAAGGGGTCTCATACACCAAATTGGTGTCTAGCTTGGGGTGACCTTAAAAATAGATTATTATTATTATTATTTTAATTTATTAATTCTTTTATTTTATTTTATTTTTATTACTTTAATTTTATTTTAATTTAAATTAATTTATTATTATTAATTTAAGAATAGATTATTATAATTATTATTTTAATTTATTAATTATTTGTATTTTATTTAATTTATTTTTATTAGCTTAATTTTATTTTAACTTATCAATTTATTATTATTAATTTAATTTAATTTTTATTTTAGATTAACCATATTAATTTAATTTAATTTAATTTATATTTAATTGAAAATGATAATATTTTTTCAAATTAATTTAAAAATATTTTGTATTTTCTTATTTATAATATATGATTTTGATTCAGACTATATTTTCCTGAATATTGGGTGCACCTTTTCGGTCTTTGTCCATCCTTGTCGTAATCCCTTTTTTGGGCCTATCATTTCAACTTGCCTTGGACATTTGTTGGATGTGTTTTTTTCCTTGACTATCCTAACTTTATTTCTATGGGACCAGTCTGTTAGTTCTGTGGTCTGTGCTATGGTTCTGGTTTTTTTTTGGGACCATGCAGTTTTTTGTACTATTGTTTGTTTTCGTCCATGTGACTTTTTTGGTTATATTTATGTGTATATTATTTTTACCTTTACATATACTTCAATAAAGTACAACTATTTTTCATAAAAATTTAAAAAATATATGATTTTGATAATAATAGTTATTAATATCCACTTAAATAAATTTTAATTTACCTATCTCACACATATAGATAAAAGAACGCGAAGTTTTATATATATAAAAGAGAAAAAGTGCATCATTTACATGCTAGCAGCAAGTTGTTCAAAAAAGTCAAGCATGACAGATTCAGTATAGAGACGCCTTCATTTAGCTCTTGCTGATTTAAAAAAAGAAGAAGGTGTCTATCAAATCCTATTCTACTTCCTCCTATAGTGTATACCCTAATAGTGTATTCCAGATCCCTGCTCTTGCTTCTAGAGATGATCAATGAAAATAACTTGTTCTCGATACTTGAAAGGAATACATGCCCTGGTTCGTACGAAGGAATCTCGATTCCATCAACCCTGCCTTCGCGTGAATGCAGAGTCTATCAAGGATGGCGAGATGGGATGGCACTTGACGAGAGATTTTAAGGCTCAATAACACCCGTATTCTCTAAGGTTCCTCTGGTCTTCGCCCATCCAAACCATTATCACGATGGAATGAACCCACCAACTCCACTATGTGAAGTGGATGCTAGGGTGGAAAAAAGCCTCCCATGTTTTCCCATATTTCTGTTTTCCAAAAAAAAATTCCTGAGGAGTGAAGAGGTATTTCTGTTTTCCTAAAAATTTCCCAAGGAGGAGTGAAGAGGTATCCCTATTGATCGAAGAAGCATGAGATCCATTTAAAAATAGGGTTGGTGTTGTTGTAACTGGATTCACCTTGATTAAGACAAGATCTAGTGTTGGTAAGTTTATCTGCTTCCTTATTTTTTGCCTTTTGATATGAAAGAATTGAACTCTTGAGATATGCGGGATAAAAGCCATAATTTTTTTTGCACTCTCTCGGCTGCTTTTTCTTTGTCTTCTTAGATCTTCAACATCCTTTGGATGACAATCCAAGAGTCCCCAAAAACTTGATAACTTCCAATGCCCAGTTCTTCCATTGCATCTATACCTTGCATTCGGGAATCCCATTCCACTTGGTTGTTTGTCCACTTTCCCAATCCCCAAGCGTAATAATGCATCTCTTTTCCTCTTGGGTAAAAAAGTGACCCCTCCCACTCTTTCCTCCCTTGGGTTTCCTTTCGAGGCACCATAAAAAAAAAGAGTGATCATATTTTGAGTTTTCCTCCAAGAGTGAAATTCAAAGGGAGGAATATCAATGGCCACGTAGTTGTTCCTAGAAGAGATGTTGTAATAAAGGGAGCTTGTTACAATATATTTCTTAGACCATTGTAATTCGAAAGGCACAAAATTGTCGGGATTTTTAATTGTCCATCCCTGAGCCATGAGGTATTCCTTCATTTGGATTTTTTTCCTTAAGGGAGGATCTGGTCGGTGAAGTTATGATTCCCTAAAATATTTCCTTATTTCTTGATAGCCATATGTGCCAATTAATGAATTTAGGAATGCCATGCCATGGATTTAGCAGGGAAACTTTATCTTTGAAATACCCAAAATATTTTTGCTTCCAACCGTTGAAAATAATTGTGAACTCATCTACGAGACTCGGGGTGATCCCCAAGTCCTTTAAGGAGAGATCCCAGACCTTTTTTGAAAAGGGGCAGTCTAGGAACAAACAAATTGCATATTCTTCATCACTCTTTTAGAGAATACACCTGAGAGTTCCCTTTATTAATTTCTCCCTTAAGTTTGGTTGTGAGGATTTTTTTATGCACTAAAGCCCAAGAGAAAGCATTGAATTTGGGAGAGTTTTTTGGTTTCCACACATGCTTCCATACGATGGACTGGGAGGGAGAGGTTAATTCTTGCAGCAAGATATCATAGCCTTCTTTCACAGTATAATGACCTTTTGGACCCCATCCTATGGAATCCTTGTCTCTTTTCCTTGAAGGGGATTTGCCACATAGCTTAGAAAGGAGAGAGTTGTAGGAAGTGATCGAATGAGCTGGGGTCTCAAGATGTTTCCATGCCTTCCACAGTCCATCCTCCGTCCATTCAGATTGATCTTAAAGATTAGAGATCCCTTTCCCAGTTAACCAATCATTTACTGCGTTCAATTCGGATTTTTTGTTCAAAGGAAGCTGGTCCAGGATCTTGTCTTCCCAAATATCAATCTTCTTTCTGTTTCTTGGCACCCAATATAATCTATCTCTTATTAGCTTTGAAGCTACCTTGCATAGATCCCACGTTTTTATTTCCTGTCCGTAAAGGTCTTTATCTAGGCTTTGAATTCTACCCATCTTCATGTATTTATTACAAATCACTTCCTTCCACCATTCCTTCCCCCTAAAATGAATCTCCATATTATCTTATCTCCTAAAGAAGTATTACTCAACCTTGGTTCTCTAATTGCAAGGCCTCCTTTTTTCTTTTCATCCTATATTGTTTCCCATTTGACGAGGTGTAGTTTTTTATCCCCATCCTTGCCTCCATGCCATAGAAATTTCCTAAATTATTTCCTTAGGCCATTCATAACCCAATAGGAGCAAGTAGAAAAGAGCTAAAGAAAACGGGCGATGAAGAGAGAGCCGACTTAATCAATGTGACCTTCCTTGCTAAATTCAACCATTTAATCCCCCAAGTATGGATTCGATTCTTTATTTTTTTTAAAACCTACTCCCATAGGTATGAATTTTTTTTTAGGGAGATGGGAACTCCTAAGCATTTAAAGGAGGTCTAATTGCTATTGGCTCTAAAGCCAAAAATCATCGAGAACTCAAAATTAGTTGAGCAAAACAATTTCAGCTGTATCTACTACACTTGTTGCCGTTTGTTCTCTTCCAGAAGCTATCAGAAAAAGGGATAGGGAGTCTTTAAACTTCACGGCGTTGATTTTCGAGGCACTTCCCAGTAGGATAGTGTCATCTACAAATTTTGTGTGATTTGCAGCCTTGACCCCCTTACCATTAAGATACGTGGAAGAGTTAGTTCTTCTCTTTGCTTGTTAAGGCATCTGCTTAATACTTTGACAACAAGAATATATAATAAGGGGGAGAGGGGGAATCCATGGCCAAGACCTTGCAAAGATTTGAAGAAGTCGGTGGGTCTACCATCTATTAATGGAGCGATCCACAAACTACCAATGCAGGCATGAATCCATCTTACAAAGTTCTCTGAGAACCCAAAGCTCTAAATCACTTTGTTAAGGAAGTTGTGTCTAACTCTATCAAAGGCATTGGCCAAGTCTAGCTTTATTGACATGCCTTGATCTTTCCTTTGATAGTTGGAGTGAATTGCTTCTTGCATTAATGATAAGAAGAGTCCATAATTTTCCTTCCCACAAAGAAGCTCCCTTGCTTCTTTGAAATGATATTGGTTAACAACTACTTAAGTATTCCTACAATGATTTTTGATAATATATTATAAGACACGTTGCATAGGGAGATTGGTATGAACCTCTTAAATGAGGTTAGTATTTTTTCTTTAGGAATCAGGGTGATGAAGGACGAGTTTGTCACTCCATTGATCTTGTCTCTCCCAATTGTGTAGTTGATAATTCTACATAATTCCACCTTAATGATTCTACCAAACTTTCTATATAAACATATATGTAAGCCATTCAACTCTGGAGCTTTATGTGGGTGAGGATACCAGATCGCAATCTTGACCTCTTCTTCAGAAATGCACTTTAGGAGAAGCTCATTTTTCTTAATGGAAACTAAAGTTAATAAATTTTCCAAGATATCTTCGACCAAATACCCCTCTTCTTCCCCATAAAGACATCGAAAATGCTTGCGAGTTTCTGCCTTAATTTTCTATAGGGATGATGATTTTTCCGCAACCTCACTATCAAGCTCCAAGATTTTGTTTTTCCTCATTGTTTCTTTAGACTGATTATGAAATAAAAAGGTGTTTTTGTCCCCTTCCTTGACCCAAAGACTCCACAACTTGATTCTCCATTCTTCTTCTTCTTTCCTTTCAATTTTTTGAATTCATTCCTCCAATTCTTTCTTCCTCGCCATGACTTCCTTTATTATGTTTGATTTGTCCATCTCCTCTTGCATGTTCCCCAAATCCTCTTGAAGCTTACTTCTCTCTTATCCCGGAGCCAAAGTCATTTTTTCCTAGTGTTTAAAGGCTCTCTTGGTGGATCTTATCTTGGTATCCTAGATGTAGCTTGGGGTGCCACTGATGAAAGTCCCCCATTCCTTCTTGACTATTTTTTGGACTTCAACCTCTCATTCTAGGTAGAGATGAATTTAAATGGAAGAGGCCCAAAATTTTCAGGATATTTGAATTCTGAGAAGATGGGTTTGTGATTGGAAATAGAGGAGGGTAAAATTCTTGAAGAAAATATACTTATTTTCAACAAAAAGAAATTACTTACCAGGAACTTGTCTAGTCTGGTTGCGATGTGTCATGGGTCGCTCCTTCTATTATTCCATGTGTAAACTCCTTTTTTTGGTTTGACATCCATAAGGTTCCATGTAGTTTGCATTCCTTCCAGCAATTCTCCAAAAGGATCTCTGATTTTCAAACCGCCTCTCCTTTTGAAAGTAGAGATTGTAGCATTGAAGTCACCAACGATAATTCTCATAGGGTGAAGTCCTTGAATGTGTAATTCTTCCAATGATTTCCAAAATTCTTATTTTTTGTTATAAATGGCTGAACCATATACATTGCATATTTTAAACTTTTCCTTCTCTTCAATGTTTTCTAATTCCATCATCAAACAGTTAGGGTTTGTCCATTCGATAGAAAAGGAGAAGCTTCTCCTGTCCTACCAAGTCAATAATCCTATTAAGTTTCCTATAAACCCTACCGAGCGACCTTCCCGTTCTTCCATATTTTTTCAAAATCTCATTGCTTTCTTCTTCATTCATTTTTTGTCTCGTGGATAAGAAGGATGTAGATCTTTTCATTTATGATCATATGCTTTAAGGATTCTATTTTTGACTTGTCCCCCAACCCTCTGTAGTTCAAGGAGACAATTTTCATTAGTTTCTTATATTATGTTTGGTGTTCTTTACCTTTTGGTTCTCGCTTGATACAACATGCTTCTTTCCTAAATATGAAAAAAATTTGATTTGCTAATCCATACAAGTTTGCTTTCCTTCCACTTTTTCTTTCTACACTTGCTCCTCCATATGTGTTTTGTTAGGTTTTCTTTCTTTCTTGCTTGGTGGCTATTTGTACTTCTCTATGTGTTCTGAGGTTTCTTTCTGGGTGGATCGTGACCTTGATCGTGTAACTGAACCCAAGGCACCATAATTCACTTATGTTATTGGTTGTTCTGTAAGTATTGAGACATAGTTATCCTCTTATCCTATTTCCATGATAACCGACTGGTTTTCCCTTGTCTCATTTGTATTTTTTCCCCTTATTTCTATTTATTTGACTGGCTTAGGATCCTGACCATCGAGGGATTGAAACATGTTTAAGGAAGGCCCCTCTCTAGCTCGGGGAGGGAGCGTTGTTTGCTTCATGGGATTCCTTCCCTTTTTGGAGATGACATTCCCCTTTCCATCCTCATTAAGCTTAGCTTCCAAGTTTTTTTCCTTTGCACATTCTTTTGCAAAGTGGTCGTATTTATAGAAGAACTTGAATTTGAATCAAATTTCCTCATATTTTACTTTCTGCAGGTGCGTCCAATGTGGGAAGCACCTGAGTCTAGGAGGCAATTATGTAAGGTTTTGTCATGGATATTTAAAGAGACATAAAAAGGGGGGCAGCTTTCATCTCGCTCTTCGATCAGAGGGCCTAACACAATGCTGGGTTTATCATCAGTCAAGTTTATTGTATCAGAGGAAAAAGAGACAGACTTGTGATCAAGACTTTTACAAATGTCCTTCCGGAAGGCTTCGTTCTTCATGAGTTCGACAAGAGGTACAGGGATCTTCAGTTTTTGAATTTATGTTTGCAAATTAAAAGAAGAAGGAAATTTTTCAGCTTCAGAGGGATTAGCTCTTACCATGGGCTGTGACTGAGATGATTTCTGAACTTCTTTGGTTGGCTGTTTCACAGGGGAAGCAGTCTTTTTCGGAGGGACTGGAGTACTTTGATTTCCAGCGCTCTTCTTCGATCTCAGGTTATATCGAAGCGGTTCATCAGCTTGCAACATGGCCTGATCTTCATACAGCTGGTTCAGTTGCTGGTCAAACAACGACCCCTCATAGTCAGCCTCGGTCAAGTAGATCTCTTCGTTCTCATCTTCGACCCAATGAATGTCTTCTTCAAGTTCTTGAATCTCTTCTTCATCTTCTTCATCGAACATGGCATTCTGGAACGGAGCTCTGATTTTTTGATCCTCAGCGGGATTTCTTTTTCTCTGCATGAGTTGAACCTGTTGCTGGTTCCTCCTCCAATTCTGATTCCTGTTGGGATAGTCAGCTCGACTTTGATTTCTGTTAGGGTAATCATTTTGGCTTTGATTCCTCGTTCTGTCGGGAGGTCTGTTGATGGTCTTGATTTTCTCCATTTCAGATGTTAGAGATTCTAACATCTTTGCCAGTTTGTCCACCTTTTGATTCGAATGGGATGAAGAAGGGGATTCCTCAACCTTTTTTCTCCTCTCAGCACTTGCCTTCAGTTTCTCGGAAGATGACAAATTTGACTCAACCTTCAGGGCAGCCTCTTGCATGGTTACAAGAGTTTCAGAATCTCTCTCTCTGAGTAGCAAACAGAATTGGTAATCGAAGGCTCCGGAATATGTGATCATAGCAGATGTTTCAGAAGGTTTGACTACCTCAGGGATTTTTTCATACATCTTAGTGAACCTCTTGGTGAAATCAGATACAAACTCACCCGTCTTTCGTTTGATATTGCCAAACTCAGTAATGTAATGCAGGTAGTCTTTTCTGTCTCCCCAATACTTCAAGAATGCATCATCAAGAGCAGTGATATCTCCTATAGAAGCAGCTGGCAGCGTTTTAAACCATTTCCGGGCCTCTCCATCCAAGCTCTGGACAAAAATTCTCATCCACACGTCTTCAGCTTCAATGTTGATATTTTCTGCATAAGCATAGAATGCTTCGAGGTGCTCTTCTGCTGTGTAGTTGCCTGGTCCAAAGAATTTAGGCATATACTTTTGGTAGTCCCCGACAGGCATTTGAGACAATGGAAGTACTAGTACCAGCGGAGCATATCTATTGGCCAATATTTGTTCCATTCTGGTCCTAATTGCTCCCCTTCCCCCAGCCATGATGACTGTGGTATGTGGTACAGCAGGAAAAATAACAGCAGTCGAACTTACAGTGGTGGCTTCTGGAACAGCTTGGCCTTTGGTTTTCTTTGCCTCCCTTAAGATTCGATCTGGAGTTGATACTAGAGACACCAGGGGTCCTTGGGGATTTGCTCTGGTACTGGCCCTCTTTGGAGCCAGAATGATGTTGTGGAGTCGCCAGATAGAAGATATATAACCAGTGAAGTGTCTAATCCTTGTGTATCATCAAGGACCAGATCTATGTCGTCTCCCAGGAAGATCAGCTTCTCACCTCGCTCCCCGGCAACGGCGCCATTTTGTTAGCTCTCCAAGAAACTACTCAGTCGTTATGGCTGAGTATGCTTGGTAACTTAGAAATTCATTTACTTTCAACAAGTGGATCGAGGGGATACAAGAATGGCACAAATGAAAGACTGCTAATCCAAATAATTTAATGAGCCAGTGCTCTTAGAAACTGTACATCAGATGATCAATAATAGGACAGACATATAGAATAATGCTCAGACAACCAAATACATCAAGTTTGCAGGGTTTATACAACCAAGTACATACATCATGCAGGGCTATACTAAGCATCAAGAAGTTCCTCCATCAAATAATGAGCATGAGCTAAAATAATCCAACAGAGTGCAGAATAACAATGGGTAACAAAATCTGAGTACAACAACAAGAGAAAACTGTGATTTTTATTAGACTAGCAATCAGACATAGGCCAAAGTCTCCAAGCTCGAACCATTACAAAGCCTTGGTTCTCCGGCTTTATAGCCTTTACACAATAGTTTTCAGATCCTAAAAACGTGGATCTGATTTAATTAACTAAAACTAACTGAACAACAAAATTTAAAAGACTTGAACTAGTCTCTGAAATCAAGGAGATGACATTTAAGTAATTCCCCTTCGATTTGTGCCAAGTGCTCGATGCAGAAGAGCTGGCCTTCGAAGGCTCGGTGGGCTGGGCTGGCGCATAACAACTGAAGTCATTGATGTGGCGATCGACTTTCAGTGGTATACCTTGAAATAAGGTCGAATTCATTAATGATGCCCTACTGACTGAAATCTCTCCCAAAGGTCTTCAGATATGGATAACATATCCCATAATATATCTCTTACAACTGGTCTTATGCCAATTCCACGAACAAAAATTGATATCTGGGCAAAAGCATAGAAATCTGTCAAAACCAGCTTTTGGCAATTTACTACTCTGTTGATTTCATACCTTAACTGCCGGAAGTCGGTTCTTTTGGCAGCTAATTAGCTCGGTGGGGCTCGCCTAAGCTGCCAAACACTGTAACCGTTTCAAATTTTAAAACCCCAACGACGCTAATCGCCAATAGTCAGTCCTTTTGGCAGCTAATGAGCTCAGTGAGGCTCGCCTAAGCTGCCGAAAGCTGAAACCTGTCAAAAATTCAAAAAGAAACAAAACGATGTTGTCCCACAAGCTGGTGCTCAGTTGTGAGGCTTTCTTTGCAGCTGCTCCCTTCCTTCGTATCGCTCGTTTAGCCCTCTTTTGCTGAGCTTCCACAGGCTGTTCTTTTTGAGTTTCCACAGGCGTTTCTTCTTCAGGGATCGTGGCGACCTCAGCCAACGTGTCTAGGCCAGATGGTTGTGCTTGTGGGATTACTGGTTGTACCTCTGTTCCCTCCAATTCCCTTAATTTTAGCCTGAGCATTCTGAGAGTGCGGTAGAGTTTAGCGTTCTCCTTTATCAGCATTGCGTTCCTTTCTGTTGTCTTCTTGAGTTTCTCGACAATCTCCTGGCTTCGGTCATGCAATGCCATATTCCTTCCAATCAACTCTACGTTGTGCATTTTGACTTGCTGAACATTACGTTTTGCTTGGGAAAGTTCCTGTAGCAGGTTATTGGACTTGTTGGTTTCTGGTGTGGAAGGTTTAGGATTAGGTGCATTAGCTAAGGGAAGGTCTTTACCTTTATCTCCTTCAATGGGCTGCTCTGCCCTTTGATCTCCTTCGTCTCCA
>LPNX010762140.1:0-18357 GCA_001517045.1 Pseudotsuga menziesii
AGGGAAGACATTCCTTATGATTAGCTTTATTCAAAGTTTTTTGACTAAGTACCCAAAGGAAAGGCCACTGATTGTAGCACCCAAAAGCATTTTGGGTTCATCGATGATAGAGTTTAAAAAATGGGGAGTGGAGGAGAACCCTGTTTATAACCTATATGATGTAACCAATAAGGCAGAAACGTTGAGATGCAACCAGCTTATGCAACCAGCACTGCTCTCCTAATCTTATGCTACTGTCGATGTTGATCCCAAGGGTTACTTACGGTATCATCTAGGGCCCAAAAGGCCTGACCATAATTATTGGCTCACCCTCGCATCAACTCTACTGCATTTGTTGCTCTTAAAATGAAGGGCCCAGTGCTTTCTATGAAGGGCCCAGTGCTTTATAATTATTTTTCTTATAAGCAATTGGAAGGTTTTTAGGATTAGCTCCCCTTCGGACTGAGCAAATTCTAAAGAATATACCAGATAAATACGTTGGATTTTTCAGTATATTAATCTCTGTATTATTGTTGTTTGTTTTTAAGAGATAAAATGATGGCATTTATTTTAAAATGTTGAATGGAGTTGTAGTAAATAACGATTTTGTCTATAATCAGTAAATGTTGAATGGAGTTAGGAAGATCCAAGAATCTGTTTTTGACCTACTTCCTCTGTTTGGTGCTAATTCACAGAAATATTGTTGCAGGTCCACTGTTGGTCAGGATATTGCAACTTTCCTTATTTCATGTGGAATACTGTCCAAGGCTTGGGAAGAGTTACGTCGTGCAAACAACTTAGAGAATTTTAGTTTGAATGAGTATGAAGGCATTGCATATGTTTCCTTCCCTTCATTTCAGGAAATAGAACATTTCAATGTCAACGGGAGCAAATATGGGGAGGGCAATATACAAACTGACAACAAGGTCTTCTCTTCTTCCCTCAAGGGTAATGATGATCAACCAGCCCTCGTCCACCAGGGAGCTGTTAAGTTGTTTCTCCATATTTTGGAGAATACATATTTCCAAGCGAAGGTAAACAAATTTAACTTTCAAGACAAACTGATCTTAGATTCATAAAAAGAGGGAATGCTTAGTCAATTATTTTAACATTGTGTTGATGTCTTCCTTGATCAAATAGATGCAAATGTATACGTGTTCAAAACAAAGGCACCTAAAACCCATTATATTTGTGGGTCATTCCTTAGGAGGGACAGTTGCAACCTTGGCCACACTTTGGTTACTGGAAAAGAGGCTGAGGAAAAGCTCGCCCTTTTGTATAAAATTTGGTTGCCCTTTAGTGGGAGATGAAAGACTTGTCGAAGCAGTTGGTCGTGAGAATTGGGGAGGCAACTTTTGTCACCTGGTTTCCAAGCATGATATTGTTCCTCAGATGTTCCTTGCACCATTTGAGTCCATTGCTGAGCCCTTGATTACTATTTTGCCTCATTGGCATGGCATAATGGTTAATGACAGTTCCAATAAACCTGATTCTTTTATTCAAGATGCTTGTAGGACTCTTCTGGATAATGTCCTGCAGTATACTTATGCAGTATCAAACTACGGACGTGGTTCTCCAAGGGAGTTAGACATGGTTGCCAAGAGAAGCCCATACAAACCTTTTGGCACTTACATGTTTTGTTCAAGTGAAGGCACAGCGTGTATTGATAATTCTGAGACCATTTTGAACATTCTTCACTTGACAATGCAGATCCAGGAAGAACCTTACGATAATATTGAACAAGACTGTTTTTCAAAGCATATAGGATATGGTTCTGTTTTGAATCAGGTCCTAGAAAAATCCATAACTGGGAGTAGAACTGCAAAGCCTAATTCAGAATCTTCTAGAACCATGATAGGAATATCATTGCAGTGGGAAGCCATTGGTCTTCAGCATCACGTAATATTCAATTCCATTATACAATACAATTCGGAAGAAGAAGAAAAAATTATGCATTGTTGAAATCTATCTTCTGAACTTGTCCATAAGTAAAAGTTATGCTAGGTTTTTGTCCATAAGAAAAAGTTATGCAATATTGAAATCTATCCTCTAAAATTGTGTTAAGAGTTTGATATTAAATTGTAATGTGGCATGGACTTTTATCACAAATTTCTGAATTTTATTCTGTTACTAACTGAAAAGTGAAACCTATTCTTGAACCAATAGAAGATTTCTTCTTGGATGATGTCTTCTTTGCTTTTTTTGTTGGGTACGTCCTCTTGCAGGTTTTTGAACCGATGAACCGTGCTTACTTACGTTGCACCTGCTTTTGATAATTTGATTAGCTCATTGTTGTATTATAACATGTATAATCACGCTGATAAACTATAGACCTATCTTCCGGGAGAGGCATCACCACAGAAACTGCCCCATCTTACGGCAGAGTCATTGATTGATTGGCATTGATTCACTTTGATTTATGTATAATATTGTTGAGGAGGATAACTTTGTTTGAGGTGAGGCAGATCGCAAAGAATGGAAACACCAAGGTTTTATTTGCAAAATCAAAATTATCAACCTCAGTGGCCCGTTATGTCTACAAACTTATAAAACCAAATCTTTTCTTTATAAAATATGCGGGACATTTTTCGGATTGACCGGAACCACCCAACCACCTAGTGGGTGCCTGCCCCCAAATAATATAGGTGCTACGAGATGTCATACCCTGAAAGTGCCACAAGGATGTTTTTATTGCAAACCAGTCAGATCCCTATGAAGGAAGTAATTTATTCTTGGGTGGATTGAAGCATTGCTAGCACACCTTTACCTTAACTTGCATTACGTAAGTTTATCTGATCTAATAATCCATCTGTAAAATTACCTATCCTTCTATTATCCAGGCGGGATGACAAAGCATAGCATGAGACTTTAATACTACCTGTCTTAGAGGTGAGAGTATGGATCAACGGAATCTTACCTGAAATGCTATAATTCATTTAGTTTTATAATGAAAAGTGAGTTCGGAACCCTGATGTATGGGGGAATAATATGCTTTCGACTTCCAATAAATTGTTATTTATAAGAGCTAATCAATTCAATGGGGACCCAAAGGGAGGAGACTACTCTTACAGCTACGCATAGAGCTAATACAATGAGCCTACTCACTGGGAAGTAAATGCCTTATCATGGGGCTACTCAATGATGTAAATACAATCAGTTGATCCCACGTGGAGATGCCGGTACTCAATGTTGGTACTTGATCCCAAGAAAAGATATACAAGGGTGAAAGCGTAATAAAGCTGAGCGTAAGAGAATAATTGGTTGCTTTACTATAGAATTCCCATTTTGTAAATACTAGATTAGTCCATGATGAAGTTCCATACACTGATAATAAATCTCTACATAAAGACATTTATATACATAGGATACTCACATAGATATGTTTAACCTTTTCATTTTAATTTGTAATTTGAATATGCAATCTGCGGAAGCCAACTTATTCCATTTTTTGTTATCCCCATTCTAGTTTGTGTTGAAGCTGCTCTAGGTTTTATGAAAAAAAAACTTACTAGTCTCAACAAACAAGGACAAGTACAAAATAAAGTGCCTGTAAGGCTTAGTAGTACCCATTCATTGACAACCTTACTATAAGCATTACCGTAGGTGTATCCATCTTATGGCTTGAACTCAAAGTATCAAGTGCTTATGATTCCTTTAAGAAACAGAAGGATATTGATAAGCTGGCGACGGCAGCAAGTATTTTTTTTTTTTTAAATTTCACCCACCGTCGATACAGCGACGGCAATGCAAGTATTTTTTTTATAATAAAATTTCACCCACCGTCGATACAGCGACGGCAATGCAAGTATTTTTTTTATAAAATTTCACCCACCGTCGATACAGCGACGCAAGAGCGTGGCTATAGCGACGGAACGGTGTGGGTATAGCGACGGAATTGCGTGGCTATAGCGACGGCTTGGATTTCCATTTTTTTAAAAACATTATACATAGCGTGGCTATAGCGACGGAAAGGGGTCGTCGCTCTTGCGACGCAAATTAGGGGTCGTCTCTATTGCGACGAAATAGTTTCCACGGAACAAAAAACACTTAGACGTGGCAATATCCACGCTTTTCCGTGGATATTGCCACGTTTTTACCGTGGCAAAATTGATCACTTGTACTAGTGTCAAGATAAGAAAACAAGTTTTAAAGTTTGATGTATATTACAGAGAAGAAAAAGTAATATGCATAATAAAGGAAATATAGACCTTCATGAATGGTTGTAAAGGGATGCAGAGGTGTGTAATGTAAGAGGGTAGAATCAATATTTTTTGTATACAATGCACAATACCTTTTAGCTTGGATTTGGATGATTTGCATGAAAAAATAGGAAGATTGCATTGGCTACAACAGAATATGACAAGGATGGATGAAGCAAGTATAGTAATAAATGGAAACATAGTGACTAACAAGCTATTGTAACAACTATTATTTACAAACCATACACTCTCTTATGCAGAGTGTTTGAAACCAATTGAATGTACGAACAATATCGTTGGAGTAGAAGTAAAATAATGGACAACATATTTACATTGAAACAAAGTATAGAGACACCATGGGAAAAAATAGACAGATGTGTAAAGACAAGAAGTAGAACATAAATATACACATATGGAATACATATAAAATTTACATGGAATTTATTGTTAATTGTTTCTATGTACATAGAGTGTGTTGTAATGTATTTTAAAAAAAAACTGTTTGTTTGATATAATATCTCCTTTAGAGTGGTGCATTACATGAAAATTGAAAGAAAAATATAATAAATGTACATGTATTGTGGTAGTAATGGAATTGTGTAATATGTACAATGTTTGTGCATTGCATGTGTGAAAAAACTTAGTTCATTGATTGAATTAAAAACTAGGTTAAAGATAAGGTAGTAGATATAAGTGAAGGGTACAAATGGCTAATGAAGAACGTGTGGGAACAAAAAAAGAAGGGTTTGTGGGTTGTAAGGAGAGGCAAAAGGAAATTGCAAGCAAGTAAGAGGCTTCAATCATAATCGGAAGAGGGATGATGGCAATGACAACACCATGTACGGTTTAAGTATTCAGCAATATGTGGGAGGCAGGATAGAAAGTATTTGTGCACCTTGCGCATGGTGTCCCTTTCATGCATAGGGATAATACATTGAAGGAAGGATCCTAATTCTAAGAGACTCTTAATAGTGGGGTGGATCGGATTCAATGGGATGGTTGAAGTTGATTGAAAGCGTGCTTCTCTTTGTTGAATCAATGCTTGTTGTTTCTTGACTTGTTGGCAGAAGTCAACAAGGATGTTGAGGTAGTGCATATCCATTTTTGTTGTCGAAGAGCTACTAAGTGCCAAAAGGAAAACATGAAAAGCTTAACATCGGTTCAAATAATATAGATGAAATAAACAGAATGGAATTTTTTTTGTAATGGATTTGCTATATTTTTTATTTTTGTTTTTCCTATTGCATATTGAAGACAATGTTGGAATTGAATTTCTAAGCTAGAAACAGTAAACCATAAGAAAATAACTATCATATGTTGGAAGCAAATCATTAATACATGGGGCATTTTTTTTTTTAAAGAAAAGGAAAAGTAGTGTGCAAGGAACTGTTTTTTTTCATCCTAGCAAGTAGCAGTAGCATTAACATATTCAAACCATAGATGAAAGAAAAAAAATTGGACAACTTGTGTAATAGATAGTTTTGGTGTTTTTTTGTGTTCTATTGCAGAAGTAAGAAAATGATGTAAGTGACATGTTATGCTAGAATCAAGTAGATGAAACAAATCAAAGATAATATGTTGGAAGGAAATAAAGTGAAAGATATCCATGAGTATAGGAGTGTTTTTTTCTTGGGGGAAGGGGGCGAGAGGGTAGAAAATTATGTATTTTTTTATAGCAAGTGAAAAGTGATAGTAAAGGGAACTTTTTTTTTGTATGGTGGTGCTGTTTTTTTCTTTTATGTGCAAATGACAAGAGGTGTGGGAAGCAATGCATGGGTGTAAGTATATGTGATAAAATATGTTAATCGAATTGTGGTGCAGATGATTTGGAGGAAAATAATTTTTCCTCTTGTTTTCCTCACTGGACATAAGGGCTATCGTTCATACATGCATATCGAGAAAAATAAAATGTTGGCATTATGTGTAAATCAATGATATTTCTAAATCTTGAAATTGCAGTAAAGGTTAGGGATTTTTTATCAATGTTTCATGTGTCTATTGTTTCCTTTTGTAAGGTCATGCCTTGTGCTTTGTGGATTGTTAAACCCCAGTCCATGCAAAGGGGAGTTTGTCTACGGAAACCTCTTGTTAAAGGGAGGATTGATATGTAGTTAGGGTTGGGAGCATTATATGTTGGGCCTTTGTAGTTGATAAAGTTAACACCAACAATCAAAGGAAGCATAGGTGGAGTAGTGGCAGTGTTGTACAAGATTGAAACAACTTGACCAAGTGCGCCATTAACAAGTCCTTACTCGACCCAAAGGTTTGTTGTAAGCATAACTTGTTGACCAATGACAAGGAGTACGACCATATCTAGTTGCTCATATTCTGGTGCTAGCAGCAATGATTGTTTCCTAACTTTTGCTGAATAAAATGAAATGGAGAATTTTATTTGTTTAAGCATTTATTTGGTGTGGAAGGAAACAAAATTGTTAGTTGAGAACAAATAGGTGGATTGTTTAAATTTGTGGTTCTCGGATTATAAGAGGGAAAAGGATGTCGTTGACATTAGAAGGGTCCATTGGGAAATAGTTTGTGTTGCAATCCTAATATTTAGGAGAAGATGTCGAAATTCACTCTAAGAATGGTTGTCTCTATGTTGACGAAAAAGCATCGAGAGGGTTATGAAGGTGTCAAGGTATGCCAAAGCATGTTTTCAGATGATGCTCCTACATACATGGGGATATATTTGATAGGGGGATTTGACCAAGCTCACCTCCGAGGATGATAGAGAATCCCCCAAAAGGGAAGGTTCGATGGGAAGGGAACACTTCACGAAGACGAGAATCAATGTTGGATAAAAGATTTGGACCAATGAAGCTCATCTCATCAATTAGGACATAGCATATATCGAGGATTCATTCTTGGAATCTTGCAAGGGCTTGGCCCTTAAGAGGAAGCATAGTGGTTATGGGTATGTGAAGCCCATAATGTATTGTAAGGGTATTTATGTTAAATGTCACGACACCAGTTGGAGCAAGCAGGAGGAGGGGGGTTTGAGTTATTTGTAGATGATGAACGAAATGCATCTTGCAAGCACCCAATCAAGTAATATTTGTTTGTGCCTACGGTTCCTTGGATGACCATTTGCAATGGTTTGGTAGTAGTGTGTTGTGTGTTGTGGGACATAATAATTTCAAAGGTTGTGTGTTGTGTTGGAGAAAAGTAATTAGGAGAAGAAGAAGTTGAGAAAGTTTGTCGCCGTGCTTGGTTCGATGAGTGGTTTAAGTCAATGAATGAGATCGTTGAGTCTTGCAAGTGTAAAAGTATGTGTGTTTGGCACTAATTGTGTTTGGTGTTAAATTTGCGGTGACCGAGAATGTCAAGATCATCAAGTAGTAGGTTGTTTCCAGAGCAGAGTTGATAGAGGAGTTCCCATTCAGACATTTCCATAAGGGAGGGACCATGAACTTCATGAGGAGGAGGAGTTTCATCATAAATATATAGATAGGATGCATGGTTTCATTCAATAGGCTAGGAAGTGTAGCTCAAACAAAAGGATTCCCATGCAGAGACAATTTCCATGTCTGAGAATCCAATGTCATTTGGAAATTTATGAAAGGTATGTATAGGAGGATTTCACTCCAACATAAATGGATATAAAGAGGAGAAGTACGAGGAGGGATGTCAAAGAATAGAGGAAGAACATGCACAATATTTTCCAATTTGTGGGGCTTCCATTGGAAACTATGTCTATGCACAGAGAAGGACCAAGACATGGCAAGTTCAAGAATGGGTAGTTGTTCAAGTGAAGGGGGTATTTTCATGTATGCAAAAATGAAGGTGGTTGGTCGGGGTGTGGTTAGAAGGTCTGATGAGACACGTTTGAAAATGTTATGGAAAATGTTTAGGGTAACAAATGAATGACTAGAAAGCATCAAGAGGATTTTTGTAGTAGATGGCAGGTCTCTTGTGCACCAATGTCTTGATCATCAACGATTTTTTATAAGAGTTTTTGGATAGGCAATAAGATTCCCTCTTTTTCAGGGACTGCATGTGCAATACACAATAGGATGTCATGGTAGATTTCAAATTTTTTCTCTTCTTTTTAAGCATACTTTGAAATGTATGTGAGGAGAGCATGATAGGAGAGCACATGTTGGCACTCAGCATTAGCTCTCCGTACCGGTAGCATAAAAGAGTGGTGCATGTATAAAATTTCATCATTCCTAGATGGGATGCATTTTTTTTCCTAGCATCATCAATGAACATAGAATATGTTTTGTGAATTTTTTCAAATGGGAAACAATAGAAACAAACAAGGGTTGTGCCTTTTTTGTGAAGGAAAGAGGTTTCATTGCATTTTTTGAGTCGTTCCACAGAATTGATAGGGGTTCCATAGTTTCCACTTTGGTTTCCTTCAAGTATGGAGGATGATGCAAGTGTGCAAGGGTCTTGGTGAGATTCCCGATGAAATGTGGGGGAACGAAGGTGCATGGGACGGGGGTTCCATGTAGTTAAGAAGCTATCAAATTATTTTTTGCATCTTCCACAGTGAGATAATCCTCTCTTTTCTTATTTGATACATGTTGCTTACGAAGTATCAAGAAATTATTTAATATCATTATTTACTATCCATGCAAAGAACGAGAAAGAGTCGCAAACAAGAAAACTTTCAATCTTGATTGAGAAAATACTAGACTTAAGGTGTATTCAACATTGTTACAGCTTGAAGTTGAAGTAGAGAGTCTCCGAGTTGAGCTTGCAAATTTTGATGAAAGAAGATGAAATACGGAGTAACTGTTGGAGGAGCTAGTCAGTAATCTGACTAAGTCAATTGGCCGACTAATTAGAGATTAGGTCGGCCGCATAAGGTCATGTCGGTTGACCGGACAGAGGGATAGTTATATGTAACTGTTTGTAAATCATATATATTGGGTTGTGGAGCTAGATGAGAACTTGGTTCAGTTCTGTGTTTGTATGGATCCTTATAATATAATATAATTTGTTGTTCTACACCTACATTCTTGTCTCTTGTCTCTGTTATGTTTGTATGCTTTAATGTGTATTATTGGTAACCCTCTGTGATCCGTGATATTACAACATTGGTTCCGTTGCCAGTAGTACATATCTAAGATGAATAGAAGCATATGATATCAGAACATGAGATTAAGAACTGGTGGGAGTGTAAGATAGAAAAATATTTGCAGAATTACGAGCAGAGAAATAGATTAATGACTGCTCAGGCGAAGGGAAGATTCTTCACTGAAACTCATGAGAAGTTCGTAGAATCAGTAACTCAGCTTTTGAAAAACCTTCTTGATGAAAAAGCCAGAAGCGGCTAAGGACCAACAGCTATTAGAGAAACTGATTCGAGGGGGGAGAACAAACCTGTCAGAGTGGTTTGAAAAGATCACCGACTAATTCTGTGAGGAGCAAGCTATAGAAGAAAGAACTTCAATAGAAACCATTCAGAAGAAATTCTATATAGACCTTACAGAGCAGTTCCTCTGCTCCTTACCGACCTTGTTGTTCAAATTCCTGATAGAAAAAGGAGTGGGTCATATTGTCGAACCTCGTCCGTCAATACACAAACCGCCACCAAATTTTAACTGGGCAGAGAAACAAAGGAAGTGGAAGAAATTCATTACTGAAAGGGAGTGGGAATATTTCCTAAGCAAGTAAACAAAACTATCTGATCTTTCTAAAGCGTCGGGTAGGCCATGGGGGGGTAGCTGGTCATATGTCGAGGTAAAGTGAAGAGGATTCTAGTCGACTAAAAAGGAGATACCATCACCAGCAATGAAAGTCAACCGAAAAAGAAAATTGAACGGACAAAGAAACACAAAGGTATGACAGATTTACATAGAATAGAGAGAGAGAAGAGGCTAAAAAGAAGGGAAGAAAGAAGAGAAAGGGCTATAGCACTGCAAATAGGAATGAATACTAGGGTGACAGACCAAGAAAGAAATCCACTAGAGCCAGGTCATGACTGATAGGAAGAAGCCGTGGATGAAGAGGCATCACCCATGGAAGAAGACTTGTTGATAGAGTGGCGAGAAGATCTCCAAATAGAAGTTCCCCAAGAGATAAGACCTCTGTCTCCGACAAATTCGAGTATTAGGATACAAGCCATTGTCGAAGAAGACCTAAGACTAAGAGCTCGTGAGTTTAGTATATGGAGCTGAGTAGACAACGAAGTAAATGATGATAATCATCTAGTGATCCGTCAACCAGAGGAAGGAAACTAGGTCACGCTCCAGGCGTACCCTTCTAACCAAAGTATCCACTTACTTTACCTGACACATGAAGGAGAAACCCCCTGCCAAATACAACTTTGGAGAATATAGAACAGACGGACCTGCAGACAAATAATTGCAGTTGGACATCGACAAGAGAATTCGTCCCCAACCGACTACTTGTCAGATAAGAAATGACAAACAAAAAAACTGATGGAAATTAAGGTTTAGTTGACAACAACTCTGCACAAAGAGACAATAAAAACATCCCACTACCCTAAACACCACCAGCCCCACCATCGCCAACTCCTAGAGGAGATAGCAACAGTGATTTTATACATGGGTCACAGATCAATGCATATGCCTCTATACGAGTGCAACGAAGATCCTAGAATACTTTGGTTCATATGTGAGTCAACATGGGAGGCAAATCAGGTCATAGCTAAAGATCGACAGATGGAACAGCTCGCTAGTGCCTTGAGGAAAAGAGAATTGACATGGTATATGACCTTTACTGAGAGAACCCCTCATGCATCTAAAGCAAAAATTAAAGTGCAATTCTTGTCGTTCTATAAAACTCCAGATGCAAAACATCTATCTGCTAAAAAGTTGAAAACAACATCGCAAAAGCTAGCAGAATCTGTCTGAGAGTACGACAAACATTGGAAAGACCTCCTCAGCCGACTAGATTATGTAATTGATGAACAACTATTAATTGAGTGGTTCCTTGCAGGTCTATCACAGAAGATTTGGTGGCACATAAGCCTAGAGATGTTTAAAACATAGGAAGATGCGCTTACTAAATCTCTACAAGTGGAGATGGATGAAGACTTTCCAGCATATCCCACAGATACTAGACTAGAAGAACAACTTGAAATCATGCAAAAATCATTGAAAGAGCTGAACCTTAAGAATCAGGATGTCTGGTGCACAAAATTCTCAACGGATGGATGCACAAAAGATAACCGTCGACAAGACATTAGCCGACAGGACGTTCATTTTGTTCAGACAAAGTGCTTTTGCGACATCTGCAAAGAACATGGAGAATACACAATGAAAGATTGTCTGTTTAACATGAATAATGGTAAAGCATCTTGGTGTGCAACCTGTGAAGTCAAAAGTCACACCACAGCTAACTATCACCTAAACTTAAAGAATCGACAAAACTACGAAGCAGTCTACCAAACAAACACAATTGCGTATAACAACGATAACAATTAGTGAAGCAATGCTCAGAACAAACAGAATAATAAAAGATACGAAGGTCGTCGATATGAGCACCAGTTCAACAACCATCGTGGAGGATATGGAGGTCAAGGTCGATTCTCTGGGAATCATGACAACCGACTACGTTGGCCCATCCAGTGTTTCACATGCTACAAAGAAGGTCATCGATATGCAGACTTCCCATCCAAGGGCATAACTGATTTAAAATTTTGTACTAGTTGTGGAGTCGGGGATCACTCATTAGAGGATTGTCCTACTATGCTTGATAAAATTAATAAAAATAAAAATGTTAATGTCTTATCATGCATTCAAAAACATGATGTAATCAATAAAAAGAATCTGCATATAGTAACCCGACAAGGGACAAAAATTGGGAGTGATAATCCACGCATAAGAAAAATAAAAGAAAAGAATGATTATCCTAACCCAGCTAAACAAAAACAATTGTATAAATATGTAACGAATGTATTTAAAGAATTTGCTCAAAAAGAAGAAGCTGATGATAGTCGAGGAAGCACAGTTAACAAATTAATACATTTAGTACAAAATGATAAAGCGGTATCTCAATTCAATTACTTACTGTATAATATGAAACACAACAATAATATAGTAAAACAAACAAAAAACATATGCAGTTTAAACCAGAAGTACAAAAGTGATGCCGACCCACTTGTCGACCTAGAAATTGAAAGATACCATGTGTGACAAGTTATACGTGACTTCAGCTCAAAATTAAACATTATGACTCGTGACCCTTGGGAACAATTGGGTAGACCTCAACTATACGAGTCAGGAATATACTTGAAATTAGCCAACCAAGGTATGATTGAACCTATCGAGGTGTGGAGAAATTTCGATACAGAAATCAAAGGAATATCGACCAAAGTCGACTTTGAAATTATTGACCCTAAGGAAGGATCCATTTCCTTCCAATCATTAGTAGGTCGACCTTGGGGAAGAAAAATGAAAGCATCGATATCCTTATACAAGGAAAAGATAAAACTAAAAGGGAATGGACAAAAAGTCATAGTACCTATCCATCCATTCCAAGGAGAACCTTGGATAGAACCTATTGATGAAGAAGTTGACATCCAAAATTTATATCAATTACAAAGCAATGAAGACTACACAGAACCCAATGTCTATGGTGAACTTCACTTAGTCAATCAAGAATCAGTAGGATGCAACTCAGATGCAGAATTATATGGCTGGGAATTCGAAAACTACGAAACATAAGAAAGAGGTTGCTGGACCATTCAAATAGTGCAGAAGAAACCATTCCAATAATGTTTTTTGGTTTCCATCATCCCAAAAATATTTGAAAAGAAAACCAGGGAATATCCTACCCTAAAACCAGCAAATGTAAGTATCAAACAAATCCCAAGATAAAAAGAAAGAGAAACACCAATTATGCATATAGAACAAGTATCCAGAAACATTGGTGAACATGGCTAACTACAAAGCTTAGTATAAACCTTCACAGGACAAGCTGCTAGATGGTGGGATACCCATCAATCAAGATTGTAGACATGGACAACAGCTTCGACATACTTTATAGAAATATTTGAAGAAAAAAGGTTAACCAATCAAGCCCAAATACCTATGTTCATCCAATGGCAAGATCCATAAGACCACATAAGAACATGTGAAAAAGAATGGAAAAGACTTGGATATAAGGACAAACGTACATGGCCACACCTGTTTCCATCAATGCTATTGGACTTACCAAACAAATGGTACAAAATTGAAGAAGCACAGGGTGAAACATTCCTATGGCATGAACTTAGAGAGAATTTTATCAAAGACTTCAGCTTTATAACATAAGACGAAATGTTAGTTGAAACTGCAAAAAAAATCAAGGCATTTATAGAACCAACCAAGAACAAAACCCTAACACAAAATTATGACCAACCGACAATAACATGAAATAACATACAAACCAAGACAACACCATAGTCAACAAGAATACAAATGGAAAATGAAAATCTGGAAAGGAAAAGCTTTCTATGGAAATCATACCATTTAGAAACAACAAAACCAATTCGTACAGTACATAAAGTCGATTCAGCCAACAAAGAAGACACCAATCGAATGATTGCACTAGACTTTCCTACTACATTTTCATAGTTTAAAGAAGGGAACCGACCAATCAATGAAGCCAAAGCACCATAATGGTTAGATGCTAAAGTGAAAACTAAAGAATTCGACATCTCAAATGATAATCGACAAAAAATGGCAAAAATTGGAAACTACTAGAGCAAGGAAGAAGTAACAAAAATAGTAAACTTACTAAAAGGATTCCAAGATATATTCGCTAGAGACTACAAATATCTCAAAGGTCTAGTCTATGAAATGGGTGAAATGAATATCGACATTAAAACTAATGTCCGACCTGTAAAGAAGAGACCATATAAATTAGCTCATAAATACAAAGAGATAGTCAAGAAAGAGATTGATAATATGTTTGTAGTAGGAATTATCTACTGTATTGACCAATCAGAATGGGCAAGTCCAATGGTTGTTCAACCAAACAAACATGACCCAACCAAGCTAAGGATCTGTGTCGACTTCTAAGATTAAAGAATGTCACTCTAACAAACTCATTTCCAACACTTTCTGCAGATGAAATCTTAAATGAGGTTACAGGACATGAATGCTACTCATTTACAGATGGATTCTTGGGTTATAACCAAGTACCAATAGCCAAAGAAGACCAGAAAAAGACAACACTCATATGTGAGTTTGGCTCATTTGCTTAAAGAGTTATGCCTTTTGGACTAAAAAACACACCTACAGGATTTTCGATAATTGTGGTCAAAACATCTCAAGAATATATTTACAAAACAATGGCAATATATTTCGATGATTGGACAATATACTATATGCTAAAAGATCACTGCAAATGGCAAGGCGCATGTTGGAACGATGCTGACAAATCCAGTTATCTATGAACATAAGGAAATGAATATTTCTAACCCCTATAGGGATACTATTAGGATAGATTGTCTGCAAAGAAGGCATCCAAGTTGACTTTGCAAAAATAAAAATTATCCTCGACTTAAAACCACCGGTGAACCCAAAACAAGTTAGGGTACTACTTGGTCATACGGGATATTACAAGAAATTCATAAGGTACTATTCAGATATGACCTATCCATTGGAAGAACTATTAAGAGAAGATCAGGAGTTCGACTGAACATAGGAATGTAACATATCATTTGAAACACTAAAAAGGAAACTAGTCGAAGCACCCATTCTAAGGTTCCCGAATTGGTCAACCAAATTCCTTGTACACATCGACGCATCAGGCCTAGCAATAGGAGCAATCTTAGCTCAACCAGGGGACAACGGAATGGACTACCCCATAGTTTACAGCAGCAGAAAAGAAGTATTCGACAACAAAGAGAGAATTGAGATCTGGATATTGAGTTGTAATATGTTCTTTTAAGTTTTAAGTGATAGAGCATTAAGCATGTAGTTTTATTTCAACAGATGAGTGAGTGAATTTTTTAGATTTTTTTTCAAAAATTGTGACAATTTTTTACAGTGTCAATGAGAGGTATCTCAAACTCTTTTGGATTTGGTGGTCACAACTAATTTGTGGATTTTTATCCATTCAATCCTTAAAACAAATAGAAGATTTGGTGGTCACAACTCAATGGTGGATTTTTATCCATTCAATCCTTAAAACAGGTTATCTACGTCATTATTTCAAATCATTGATTTTTTCATTGAGTTTCCATGAATGGATTCTATGCAAAAAAATATGAGCATGCTATCTTTGCTTCAAGGAATTAGAGCTTCCTTTAGTGGTGTCATTTTATCCCAGATTAATCCGTTGCAGAAGAAATGCCTTGGAAATATTTAATGATCTCTTCAGAGATGACTTTGCAGACTACAAGTGGCATTTCATTTCCCTACATCGGGAAAAGGCATTTAAATGCTCGGATTCATCATGTGTAATTGATTAGAATTAGAATCCAACTTTCAATTTGCTTCTCGGTAGGTTATTTACATGCAGCTGACAAATTAGTCCTAATATACAAGAACATCTTGTTATATTTTTCCTCACCATATGTGGAGAATTCTGCACAAATAATGATGATTTAAAACATCTTTTTCTTGTTCAAGAGGAGGATGAGAGAAGTGTATTATTTATATACAAGAAAATCTTGTTGTATTTTTCCTCACCTTGTGTAGAGAATTATGCATAGATAAATGATGATTTCAAACATTTGTTTTTTGTTCGAGCGGAGGATGAAAAAAGTGTATTGTCTATATACAAGAACATCTTGTTGTATTTTTTCTCACCTTGTGTGGAGAATTCTGCATAGATAATGATGATTTCAAACATTTTTTCTTGTTTGAAAGGAAGATGAGAAAAGTGTATTGTCTATATTGATTTTATTGACCTTATTCCAAATTCTAAATAAATAATTATAAAATAGAAATTATAGTTGTTGAGTGCCTTTTACAACAAAGAGGATATGTATTTATCATGATTCATGTCATGCACATACAATAGCTTCCCTCATCCATTCTTCTAGCATGAAAACATGGTCAAAAGAACGAAATTGTCTTTACATCCGGCCTACAAACAATTTCCCTTAGTCCTTGCTCTAGCATGAAAAAATGGTCAAAAGTAGGAAATTTTCTTTATATCCCGCCTGTGAAAAGTTATAGATATGTGTTGAACTGATGATGGGTTCAAACCTACACTACAGAGGGTGTTTAATGCAATTCTATCATGTGTGAAATTGTCATTCTGTCCACACCGTTTTGCAAACTGTCTTTTACATTTACACTATTTTAGGGTTGGGTGGAAATGTACTTGTTTCAATGAGCCTAATTATGGTGAGCTAGTAATCAAGCTCTTGCTGAGTCAATCTTATGTGCTAAACAACTAAAGTACAACAACACTCAATGCAAAAGCAAAGCCTCGACTTTATCTTCTTTATTTAGTCATGGAAATTGGTAAAATGGAAAGACCTTTACCTCATTATCTATTTGACAAGTTTTTTTGGAATTTACCTATAAAAATCTATAGCCATGCAGAATTTAAACCTGTCAGTTCCACACCCATCTCATTCATTTACCCGTCAATAAACACAAGTAAAATTACCAGTTGCGTACCTGAACTCGATAGTAACGAAGCTTGCTTGTCACGTGATGGTTGGAGGATGGACTAGGGAACAACGATCGTTTGGAGGAGGCTTAAGTTGGAGTTGTATGTATTTGGGACAAGTTTATTTGCAACTTGTAGGGGTTATTAAATTCTATATATTTAGACATCGTGGGGTTTGGTCACTATTATGGATTTCGTACTAAACACAAAGGAAAGAACAAAATGAAGAGAGGGATTATATTAGTGGTTTTTATTTATTTATTTATTATTTAATGAGAAATGAATGACCAATGATATGCCCATAAGTTGTTATCGGAAATTAAAATAAAATTAGTGTTTTGGGAAAAAAACCCTTAAAATTAGTCTTGAGTTTATCCTGTATTAGAATAAAAACCTCATTCAAATATGAAAAAAATAGTGATCCCTAGAAACAAAACATTTACTTTGCCTATATACAATAATGTCAGGCGAGCTAGTAAACTTTTTCATCATTTCCAACGATAAAAGCATTATCTGCTACAAAGTTTCATCATTCTCAGTCATAAAATCATTCATATGAATTTTGTTTTATGCTTCTATTTAACATAAAACCTTTTACATATGGATATGGATTAAAATGAATCCTTGTCCAAAGGATGATGCCATTTACTGATTTCAAGGGTTTGTTGTGTGATACCGTAATTTTTTTTCCTTCAAGCTAGTAAGAAATTGTTAATGCTTTCAAGGGTTTGTTGTATGCTACCTTCAATTTTTTTTTGCTATGACATGGTAAGAATTGTAAAATGTTTTTGCAATGACAATATAATTAAGTATTGATGGTCAATAAAATAGACCAATAATATTCAACAATCCTAAGGATTGATGTGTGGTTTTGATAAGATTAGTCTCCAACATGGGCCGTAAATGTGTTTTATCTCCTAAGATTAGTCCACTTTCTTGAATTTTACCAATGAACAAATATGCAGTTCAAAGGAAATTATAAATTAATGTGTGTTATATAATCATAAGAAACATGTAATCCCTGAATAGAAGAGATTAGTGTCCTGTGTGCGTGAGAGAGGTTATTGGAGGTGGTATTTATCCTCATGAAGATGGGGTGTGAAGATGCCTTGAGCCAGCATGGCTTGACCCCCACCTCAAACATTCATCGACAGACCCGATTCATAATGGTGGTGATGGGTCCTCTTATGGGAATTCAATGAAGGATGTGATTTGCATCAGTGATATGGGTATTTGATTCCATAGCTTCCAACCTACATGTTTATTATTCTCTTGGAAAGATTCGATGATTGTCTAGGTCTGTTGCTTGGGATATTTTTGGCAATGCTTTGCTCAGTGGACTCCAGCTGCTCGTCTGGAAATTGTTTGTTTGAAACGGATGGCGAGCAACAAAGAGGTTGGGGCAGGGAAAAGAAGCCAAGGGATGCTTAAGGGACACCTCGAAAATCGAAGGCCACCTTAGATCTTGGTCCAAAACCTTTGAAGAACACGTCTCAAATATTTGCAATCCTAGCCATGGAAGCCTATCATTGAAGGNGCTTAGGGGACACCTCGAAAATCGAAGGCCACCTTAGATCTTGGTCCAAAACCTTTGAAGAACACGTCTCAAATATTTGCAATCCTAGCCATGGAAGCCTATCATTGAAGG